>JBBPBX010041989.1:0-10212 GCA_038048925.1 Garcialebias charrua | reverse complement strand
AAAACTCAACATTAACATAATAAAGCTTGAGTAGAACTCGAGTACTGTAGTTGATGATGTCATAGGATCCTAAGATGCAAAAAAAAAAAAAATCATTTAATATTTACAACAACAACAAAAAAGACCAACAAAACATTGAGAGTGTACATTATGCTGGACTACCATTTATCATACAGATAAGTCACAGGAAAACCAGAACTATTAGTTTTTATTATTTAAGCTGCAAAAGTGAAAGAAATGTGTGGCACATCAAAAACGAAACTTAAATCAGTGGGGCAGTCGACCACCCCGCACCTGCATCAGTACATGCAACACCGCCCCTATGGTCACAATATACAGTGGTCACAGAATTTAGTGTAACACCGGTTCGCAATGCGCTCCAAACAGGAAGCTGATTCATTTTCTGTTTTGTAACTGCGACGTGATGACGTCACTACGAATACTCAATGTGAAATAAAAAAAACTTGATAGATGTTCTAGGAATCGATGTGTCGATTACTCGAGTAGTCTGTTAAAGTGGGAGAAGCATCAGAGCTTCTCCCACTTTTTTCTTTGTTTCATGGTGTTGTGTTGCAGCTTTATTACTAAAAAGCTATGTGAAGGAATGTCGTACGTTGGGTCCTGCGTATAAAAAAATAAACATAAACCCCTCGCCTTTGACTGAGCTGTTTGCTCATAAATCTTTGTGATATAGCATTGGAGAGGGAAATCTTTGCAGCCCTGCTTGGGGAATTAGCTGAAAGTTTGTTGCAGAGTTCGTTGCTCTGCTGCTTCGTTTTTCATCTTCCTTCTGCGCATTTGTCGGATTTCCAAAATACTGTACCGCATTTTCATTTTACTTCTTGCAAACAACCGTGCTCTTGTTAAGCTCTGTCTTCCCCGGAACATTGTAGGATCCAAAATGACTTTACATCGACTTTTAACGACGAAGGAGCGGGTTGAATTGTGCTGTCCTCTGCTCCATGCTAGCAGGCTCCGTTCAGATAAAGGGAGCTGGATAACTACCGTATTTGTCGTCGTAAAATACGCTCCTGTGTATAATACGCTTTGTCCAATTATTGCCAATAAACCAGAAAAAAACTTACATAATACGCTTCAGTGTTTAATATGCATCTATTATGCGTCACCGCTACGCGACGCGTCAGCGCCTCATTTGCCCTTCTTAAAATGGCGGCCACAGAAGCGGGCGAGCACCGAAGGAATTTACAACAAAACACGGTAACAACTATTATTTCTTTGCGAGAAAAAATATATTTCTTAGCTGACTTTATAGCACACGGTCTCCTGAGCTTAACCAAATGTGAAATCAGCTGGTCTGAGCTGGATTAAAAAAGTAGTTCGCCGATTTGCATGCACGCGGGTCGGACGCTTTATTTCTTTAAATTTAGCTAAATAAACGCTTTAAAATATATATTTCTTAGCTGACTTTATAGCAAACAAGCTCCTGAGCTTAACCAAATGTGAAATCAGCTGGATTTAAAAATCTGCAGTGTGATTTATGAGTTACGATATCTTGCAAACAAAAACGGCGAACCTCACAGCTAAATGCAGCTACATCCAGAGCAGGGGGCGGGCAGCAACAGAGTCAGTCCGACCAGAGGAGGCTTTTTTCGGACACATGAGCTAGAAACGGTCTGGAAGCAGGGTTGCCAGATCTCCAGACCGAAAGAAGCGATCAGCTCCTTCAAAACAAGCCCCAAAAAAGCACCCCATCCCATTGTGTAAAAAAAGGCAGTTTTAAACAGTATAAACATATTTATTATGGCATTACATATAACAAGCAAAATTATACATTAAAGAACGTATTCAGTCTAAAAAATAAAAATACATTTTGCATTTTTCTCCCATCTGTGGTCGTGGTCAGATCCAGTCTTGAAGAGCACGCTCTTTCTCCCAATCTTTATTATATTTTTTCCATATTTACCCCACTTAGAGCTCATATTAGCGTTGTCTTGTCTAGACATTTCACTAAATTCTTTAGTTTGTAGCAGGTCGCTTTTGTAAATGAGCCCTCGAGGCTCAATGAGATTTACCTGACTAAATAAAGGTTGAATGAATGAATGAATAGACAAAGAATAAATAACAATGTTGCATTCGCGTGTAGTCGGATGTCCCGTGAAGAAACACGGTTTTTAATTTTAAACTCACTTTGAAAGTAATTTTCATTAATTTATCATTTTGTTTGCTAAAAACTAACATAGTTGAATGATACAAGATATATATGTTGTGTCACTATATGCTGCTCATGCTGACTCATCATTAATTGCTCGCGCTTATATAGTTTTACCGGCTCTGACTGTCGCTTGCGCCAACTGCACCTGAACGTCAGAGTCAGAGAGTCTTTATTGTCCTTTGCACCGCATGTGGTACATGTGATGAAAACGAGATTATGTACACGGGGTCCCAGTTACATCCAACAACAAATGCAAGAGAAAAACAGTAATAACATCTAGAACTAACTAAGAAAAACATCAACTAGTAATACACTAAGCTTAATATAGTGGGAATAAACAGCAGCACGAACATGAGTTTGTATGAGCAGATGGTCACAGATGAACACAGATGAACACAGCGACAAGAAAACAGATCAGCATCAGTATGATGTGATATTTTGCAGTGTTTATATATATATATTTTTTTATTTTTTTATTCATGAGTCTAACAGCCTCATGCTACTTCCCCACCGCACGCATCTCGCGCAGCCGAAACAGCCATTTTACATTGAAGTCTATGGGGACGCGAATCTTGGAGCAGCGGGTCGTGTCGCGGCGCATCCACAGCATGCAAGCAGCGCGAAAGTGAGCAGCAGCTGTTTTCTACTCCAGCATCGCATCCGAGCAGCGACTGTGCTGCTCGGATGCCTTGCTGTGGAAGCACGCCATTCCATGCTTCCACAGCTAGATTCAGCTCGCTGCCCAGCAGCAAACAATCAGGACCAATCAGGAGAGACTCTGCCATGTGATCACGCCACGACGACGGGACGGAATTAGGTGGGCACCGTGCGAAACGTTTAACAGATGAAAAAAATCCCGCGGTAAACATGAAGGAGAAACTTACAGCAGGTCGTCAAACTGGGCGCGGGTGACACGGAAGTACAGCTGAAAGCGCTCCTCGTCTGCGCGCAGCTCTTGGATCATCAGATGGTGAAATTCACTGAATTCATGACGCCTCTCATGTGGGGTGAATCCAGAATCGTCGTTGTGCACGGCGTCTGCGTGTTGCTGCTTTGTAGATTAAGTACAACAAGGCAATTCTTCGTATTGCGTCTGCCACTTTTCTGAGACCGGAAATAAACAAACACCGGAGCGGAAGAGGAGGACCAACACGCTCCTCCCACTGCAGACGCGTTAGATGAGGACAGTCATCTGTTGACAAGCAGCCAGTACAGTGCATTTGGAGATTTTTGGAAGCGCAATATGCTTTAGGTGAGGATGAGGCATCAGGGTAGAAGCTGTTCCTCAGTTTAGTGGTTCTACACTTGATGCTCCTCAACCTCCGTCAAGTACCCCTCGCTGCAGCCTGCAGGACGGGGCGGGGTCGTGCCCGAGGGCCGAGCCATACCATATATGGAAGTAGCGCCATTGCACTCCGGAAATAAAGGGGGCGCCATTTCCTATACCAGCCTTTTAGAAAATACAGTTAAAAAAACGCACAGAAATGAACAATCCATCAGTAAATACACTAACAACACAAGAAAACTTATAATTATTGAAACTGACTACTGATTTATTAATTTTTAGGCTTTGTTCTATGGATTAAGCACTTCTTATTAGTTATTTCATTTAAAAAAATGTTGAAAAAATGAGTGAATATATAATTGATAAATGACATGGTATAAATGACATGGTATGTTATTTATGAAATACAGTAGCCTAGGCTGTATACTGTACTATGTTGGATCTCTTTCTTTCTTGGATCACAAAACACAGTAGCCTGGTATCAATCTTAAATTTCTTTTGCAAATGTCATAACAAGGGTAAACTTAATTCAAGTTTGAAATTACACTCTTTTGTAAGACTCGAAAAGAAGGTCATATTATCCAACTGATTGTTTTCTTCTCAGTGTTGAAGGAAAGTCAGAGTTACTGTTATGAATTGGTCATTAAAGTGCTGAATGTTATCATGATCAACAATTAGTTGTGTGTTGTATGTGTTCAGGTATGTATCTACCTACATGAAATCATCAATTCAATCAGAAATAACCACACTAAAAACTATATTACTATTTACCTAATAAAAGACTACACAATGTGTAGTGTCTTTAAAAGTCAATAGTAAACAACCCCAAGACATTTCTTCACTACCATAAATAGAACCATTCTACTTTATGAAATATTTTTTTTAAAATCAGGATCTGTTGTTCTCAGGCAGGTTTGAATGTGGTGAGAAAATTTATAAATAACTTTCCAGTAGGCTATTACAGAACCCTTTTACCAAATTCTGATATCAGCAGTCGATATTCACCTCTCATGTCGTTTCAGTACAGATCTTATGAGGAAAATTAGCTATGCCAGAAACTGTTTTTAAATAAACTCTTACCATTTGAATATCAGAATCAGAATCAGGTTTATTGGCCAAGTATGTTGACACACACAAGGAATTTGTTTCTGGCTGTTCGTGTCTCTCTAGAAAGTGTCTCTCTAAAAATGCTAAAAACTATACAAAAAAAAAAACGTACAAATAATACACAAAATACATAAGGATTCACATCACATGGGGGTTGTGAATGGGTTGGGGGTCACGCTGATGGATGTCTGATGATCAGCTGTTGATGATGGTGATGGCCTGGGGGAAGAAACTGTTTTTGTGTCTGGCAGTCTTAGTGGACAGAGATCTGTAGCGTCTGCCAGACGGGAGAAGTTGGAACATGTTGTGACCCGGGTGTGTGGAGTCTGTGATGATTTTTCCAGCCCGTTTCCTGGTTCTTGCGTGGTACAAGTCCTGAATGGAGGGCAGTGAAGCCCCGATGAATTTCTCAGCTGTCCTCACTGTTCGCTGCAGCCTGTTCCTGTCCTGCCTTGTGGCTGCTCCAAACCAGACTGTGATGGATGTACACAGGATGGACTCAATGACTGCAGTGTAGAACTGGATCAGCAGCTCCTGAGGCAGGTCCAGCTTCCTCAACTGGCGTAGGAAGTACAGTCTCTGCTGGGCCTTTTTGAGGATGGAGGTGATGTTGTGCTCCCACTTCAGGTCATGTGAGATGGTGGTTCCCAGGAACCTGAAGGACTCTACCGTAGACACGGGGCTGTTGAAGATTTTGAGGGGCAGCAGTTCTGGGGGGTGTCTCCTGAAGTCCACTCTCATCTCTACTGTCTTCAGTGTGTTCAGCTCCAGTTTGTTCAGGCTGCACCAGGACATCAGTCGTTCCACCTCCTGTCGGTACGCAGACTCGTTGTCATCACTGATAAGTCCAATGACTGTAGTGTCATCTGCGAACTTCAGGAGTTTAACAGACGGGTCATTAGAGGTGCAGTCATTGGTGTATAGAGAGAAGAGCAGTGGAGAGAGCACACAACCCTGAGGGGCACCAATGCTGATGGACTGTGAGGAGGACATGATTTTCCCCAACTGCACCTGCTGCGTCCTGCCTGTTAGGAAGCTGGTGATCCACTGACACATGGCAGGAGAAACAGTGAGCTGGGAGAGTTTTGTGGAGAGAATGTCTGGGACAATAGTGTTAAATGCTGAACTAAAATCAAGAAACAGGATTCTTGCATAAGTCCCCGGGTGGTCTAGATGTTGCAGGATGAAATGCAGTCCCATGTTGACTGCATCATCCACTGACACAAATATGATGGCAGATTACCATTCATTGGATCAAAATTGATCATATCTAAACACACATGCAATCTTTAATAATTCCTATTAAAACCAATGACATAGTCTAGAGGTCCAGAATTTTATTCGACAATGTAGACAGATAAATGGACCATCTGCTGAAATGGTGGGCTTGTCATTTCTTCGCCAGAGACTGTCCATGCTGAGAAAGCTCTCCAGAGGTCAATGAATAGTTCATCAATAATGAACTGTACAGACAGCGGCAACGCTGTTAAAGCTGAATGTGGTAACACAAGGTCAGAACATCACTGAAACTCAGTTTTATATCGACAACCACTGCTTTTTATTTCATTGATGAAGAAGAGTTGTTTTATCATGACCTCTCAACCCCACTGGTCATGATTCCTCCTGAACTGAACACTGTTCTGAAAAAGCTTTCTCAGAGTCAAGTTATATAACTTCCATTAATATGTCCTTGTTCTGCAGATAATGCTGACATAACTGGTTAATGTTTCTTTGAATCATCTAAAAAACAAAAGTCATAAAATTTTTGTGACATGATTTTCCTTTGTAAATGTATTGTATATTATGCAACCTGAATATTTATCTGAGCCGTCATTCATTTTAACCTCCAGTGTACTGTAGGAAAAATGCGTTGTTCAAAATGGTATGTCCGAATAAACTGGAATCAGCTGGATTTCTTCTTTTGAACTTTATTTTCAATCTTCTGACTCCAATCAGGTTCATCCAGCACTCAGCAGCACAGGCCTCAGTAAGATCTTGGGCTGAATCAAAGCTGCTCTGAGCAGAGACTCTGCCAAACACTGACAACTTCTTTCTACTATAATAATGAATTGACCTTATAATGTACATCTCTTCCTGGTTACACCCGTGGAGGTGTTACCCTTTGTGAATGTCTGTAAGTGCAAAGTGCTTTGTGGTCCGGAGGGACTTGATAAAGCTCTGTATAAGTTCAGTCCATTTACCATTTTACAGCAGACGTCAGAACGTAAATCATTTTGTTTAGGTTAAAGAAAGAACACATGATAAGACACACACCAACTCTGTCTGTTTTAACCTTAGGCTGAAATGATCAGAAAGTATAAGATACAATACTGAATCTAATATTCAATTAGATATTTCCTTTAGTACACTGTTTATTGTCAAACTGTTTTATTTCACTCATGGAGCAGATAAAAATAATGCAGCATATGTGTGTGTGTTGAAGCCATTGTATTGAACATGTGAAAATATCTTCACTCCAAAAGATTGCTTTTGCCATAAGCAGCAGTGACCCTGACATATAATTTTTGGATATTTTTGACTACTCCCAATTGAATGCAAATAAGACTGGAAGAAGTCAGTTCTGCTTTATATATGTATACATTTGTAAATAAATTTACTATAACGAAAAAGCTGGTGTGTTTGAGTATTCAATGCTTATGTGAATATATTCAGTAAACTATCAGTGAACAGCAAGTATGTAATGCAGAGCATCACCTTTTCTGGTTGTCCTCCATTTCAAATTAAAATACAAATATTTCTTAGTGAATGTGATCATATGGAAGACATGCTGCCAGTACACATCTACAATGAGGAATTTTTCAACCAAAAATTTGTAGTGGCATGGCAGTTTTAATTTTGACACAGAAGAATGATTTACAATCTTTACAAAGTTGCTATGACTTTTTAAACCTGAAATAAAAACAATGTACAACAAAACATAAGAGACAATTTATTTGAGACCATTTGATTTTAAATGTTGTATTCCAACAAAATTGTTTTCCTTTAGCATGTCAGCAAAAATTTGTAACAAGCCATTTACAAAACTTAACTATAAATTTATTTGAATTGAAAGTACAAGACTCCATGTGTGATCTTTTATAACAGCGGTACATTGATTTTACATTTAGGCCTACACTTTTTCTTACCATTTTGGATTTCCACATTCAGCTTGTGATTTGTTTTTTTGATTAAAAACAAGCTTCCTTCTATAATTTAGTGTGTGTGTATTTTATATGTATATACACACACACGACAATATTTATATGAAATACTCTGTTATCTACTTGTCATACATGTACATTGACAGCTCTGACAAGATGTCATAATACTGTACTTGTACCTCTGTTACATACTTCTGAAAGTGGGCATATTGCCTTCATTTATATAGCCTACATCAATGGTTAACACATAGTAACTCTGAATGTATACAAATAAAAATATAACTGCTATGGAAAATATCCTATAATTTCAATTTTTTACTTAAGTGTGGAAATGATGCTATGCGAAAGAAAAGTAAGTAGAGTAGGTCAACAGAGCAATAGCAAATGGGAAATTGTAAATGTATACAATGTTTAAACACATTCAGTTAAGTCAAAGTCAACTTTATTGTCAGAACTCCAATATGTACAGGACATACACAGGATTGAAATTGCATTTCTCTCAGTCCCTCAGTGCAACAGTAACCATTTCAACACTAAACACTAAACAATTAATAAACAAGCATAAAATGAAATAACAAAAGTCTAGTACTGTCCTGAGTTTTTTTGCATAGTAGTTTTTCATAGTAGTATAAAAGTATAAAAAGTTTCACCAACACCAAAACACCAACATTTAATAAACATAATCATAATATGAAATAGAGTGTAATACTGTCCTGAGTTTTTTCATAGTAGTTTTTCATAGTAGTATAAAAGTATAAAAAGTTTCACCAACACCAAAACACCAACATTTAATAAACATAATCATAATATGAAATAGAGTGTAATACTGTCCCGAAGTATAAAGTATAAAAAGTATTTCTATAAAACAAATGAAGGTTCTGGCATTTGACATTTGTAAAGAGTGACATAGCAGCATGTGGGGTTAATGTACACAGTATATGTATGAGGTAGTTGATATTTGTATAGAGACAAAGTGGCATTACACAATAAGGCTAATAAAAAGAATATATACTGTATATCAGCAGTAGTGTAGATATAAAAAGTCTAGATGTAAACAGTAGTAATAAATGTAAACAGTAGTATTAAATGTCAACAGTGAATGTAAACAGTAGTATGACTATAGGCAGTAATGTAATACAACCATTAGTGCAAATATAAGAATTAGTGCAAACTGAATGAGCACATGACCGTGAGTTGAGTGATTGACCCGTATTGATGACACAGAGTCCAGTGTTAAAAACTTTGTGTTGTGTGGTAATGTGTGAACGTTTTTTTGTGATTAAGGCAGTACAAGTGGGAGGAAGGGCAGAGCAGGCAGAGTGTTAAGCATCCTGACTGCCTGATGAACAGAGCTGTCTCAGTCTGCTGGTTCGAGCCTGGACCGAACCAAAGACATTTCATAACTGACAGTCCAGGCAGTGGCCAGCTTTACCGTCAGAGTAGTAGCGGAGGTACCCCCCTCGTCTTCCATTTCCTGTGTAGCCCACACAGTCTTTGTACACTCTCTGGCAGGAAGAACATGTTATCACAGCAAAGGGTTTTCTGTGTTCTGCCCTGTAAGATGCTGAGAATTTACTCCAGTTGACCTCCCCTGTAAATGATAATTTTAATGTAGGTAAAATGTAATTTCATGTTTTAAGTGAAAACAAGTAAAAACATCATTACCATCCAGCCATGCAAAGTGGGCCTTCTTCCTGAAAACTGGATCAGACACAATAGATCGAAACCGCTTGCAGGTCAATGCCAAAGTGAGGTAAGCAACATCTCCCTCTGTTAGGACCACCTCTTGGAGCACAGCCTCAAGTACATGCGAAGGCATCTGAAAAACACCCCAATTGTGCATTGTAAGAACATCAAAGAATGAACAACTATAGCCGTTTACGCATTGGCCAGCCCTCAATGGCCCGGGGCTCCCCTGGGTGGCTCTGGGCCACCCGCGTTCATTACGCATTTGCCGCAAAGCCGCCTTGAAGTGGGTGGGCAGTTCTCTGGAAGTGGGTGGGGTGCTCTCTTCACGTGGGTGGAGTGTTCGTGTTTTAAGAGAGGAGACTCGGCAAAAAAAAAATTGTTAGCTGGATATATATATATTAGTGTTTCTGCGTTTAATTTTTGTTAATAACTGATCACAAATCAGCTTATGTTACAACGTAAATAACACGAAGCGCACACCCATTTCCGCCTTTCAGCGCGACCTGAATGTCATTAAACAGCATTAAACAATAACTAATATTGTCTAACTGTTGCGCGCAGCCAGGGTTTTAAAATATAACGAATAATCTCTAACTTTTACGTGCAGCTAAAATGTCAGGAGGAGTGATTGCTATATGAGCAAGTTGGACACCTGAAAATTCAGTCCGTCCGAATAGCACAACGAGTTAATGCGTTGTCGTTTTGACCGGGAGAAGTGGGTTCGCTTCCCGCCTGGGACAAAGTTATTTTACTTTTTTTTTCTCTTTATTCACATTTTCTTTTAAATAAAAAGGAGT
>JBBPBX010041988.1:0-28601 GCA_038048925.1 Garcialebias charrua | reverse complement strand
GGATGAAATCAAACAGGGTGCTGTAACGGTCTTTGAGGCTCACATGCAAAGCAAAACACCCTCTGAGGTGTGCCCAGGTCAAAAGGTCGTATCCCAGTCGCTAAAAATAGAAGAGGTTCTCTCTCCTACAGAAAGCGAGAATAAACACTGTCGTATTAAAGGCCCTCTGACCTCAGAGGAGATGGAGAACATACGTCGGTTGATAGAAAGGTTGGATAATGCAAGCAAGAATAAACAAGATTTTCAAACTGACAAACAACGAAATGTTGGTGCCAGCTGGAACAGTGACTCACAATGGTTTAAAGGGAGCCCCGCTCCTAAAGCACCTCAGATTGAAGAATCTGAGACAAGCAACGAACCACAAAAGGTAGGTGTTCACTCTTTAAGAGACCCAAAATGGTTCCGAACGAACCAGGTGGGTGAAAACCAAGGTCTACCGGTGGGTGAACTTCAAAAGAAATTGAAGTATGAGGACCTAAACTCATGTAACAATGCGTGGTCCCAACAGAAACCCCCGAGCCTCGGAACTGCACCTCCCGCGCCTCGAACGGAACAGTTCGAGACATGCAAAGTGTCACGAATGTCCCAGAAAAATGGCCAAACACCTCTATGCTCGGAAGAGACAGAGGAAGTAAGTAGTTTGTTAGTAGATTTGAATGTTACAGTGCTTGACCAACCTGATACAATGAGTGACGTTATCATTGATAATGACACTATCAACATTGACCTACCTGGAGCAATGTGCAGCACTATCTTTCACAAAAACTCAGAGCTCACGGTTAACATTAATAACATCGACACAGATGCCACAGATGTTGAAAATAAAGATGCTGACAGCAAACAGAATGCTGACAGTCAACAAGATCCTGAAGGTCATGACACGGTCTGTCTAACAGATGGTACCGCAGGAGGCACGGATGACTCCCCAACCGAGAGCACAAGCCCGGTAAGTGAACCTTCAAATACAGTTGAGGCAGAAGAGACACAACAGTTGGACCCAACCCTGGCCCAACATGAGAACATCCTCTGCGAGCTGGAACAATCAGCACTCACTGAACACTACCTACCACAGGTAGAAGAAGGTGTGGAGATCCACGGATCCCACACCGAAGACGTTGTACTGTCCTCTGGAACAGATAAATCGGCAATCAGCCAAGCTTTTGACGAATCCTTGGTTCATGAGCATTTGAGTCTAGAACTAATCAGAAACGACATAGTTTCTACAGACTCAAAGAGCCCCTCATCAGTCAAGAAGTGGGAAAACACACACAACGACAGTGACCCGTCGCAGTCTGAGCAATCAGACGCACCTGCGACTGCGCCGACAGTTGTGACACACCTGAATTACACAGAAAGAGGTAAACGTAAGAAGATACGTTGGCCAAAACCTATAAGGTTCCTGTGTACTGTCTACTCTCAGCTGCGAAAACAGCTTAGACTAAACATTGGCATCCTAACTTGTGCCCATGGACGGACGTCCTCACCTGTGTTCGTGGTCCCCCATGACCTCAGGGGGGTGATGTTAGGTCATGCCCAAGACAAAGATTTCAATAACCCCACAAACAACAAAGATCTTGCAAACTCACAGACTTCATGGGAAATTAAGGTCGTCCAAGCACACAATAGTAAATAAACTAAACAGTTTAAACTATATTAGTTGCTAAAAGAAACCGTTCCAACTAGAACTTAGAAACGCTAAGTCTAAAAACCCACAACAAAAACTAACCTTAACAACCGTTTAAATCTGCAGGATTTAATTGACATCGGTAATAAAGCTAAGACCTGTTTTTCTTGTGTGATACATCTTGGAATCTGACGACCAGAGTGAGTTGAAGCAGTAAAACGTTGTTTTCTAGTTGCTTAATTGCTACTTTTGTTGTTATTGAAGCTTGATATTGTTTTCTGAACACTCCCAGCCAAAAGAGGTTTTTATTAATGATAAGTTGAAGACTTAAATGGATTTAACTATGCCAACATGCAGTTTTCATTTTGTTAAACCTCAGTAATTGAAGTGTCATTGTAGATTAATGCTACTTAAGGTACTATAATCTACACTGATCTCACAATTTCTAATTTGAACCGATTCGATCGATTCTATTCTAGATCATCTATTCATTTTGATGAGTCTCGCCATAGACTTCAAAATTTATAGGGAATACCAAATCCTACGTCGTCGTCTTAAAGGACAACAGACATTTAGACCAAACTATATTTTCTTTTTTATTTTAGTTTAACCTAAACTAAGTAATGAATGGAGGAATAGTTTGGAAGAAGAGGCCTTTGTTACAGAAGCCCTCCTGAACCGTCTATAGATGTAGATCCCTATATTTAACTTTTGATGCATGATCCACCCCTTAATTGGTAGTTATAGCTGATCTAAACCATGATAGCTTACATACCAGGTGCATATAGGTAGGGCCTAATGTAAAATCCCAATCATAAGCCCACCTAAAACCACATAAATGCATGACACATAGAACCAGAGTGGCACGGACTGGAAACCAACAAGCCAACAACCTTCGATGTAGGGACCTGCTACTTCAACGTTGGTCTTCAACCTTCATCCAAGGGTCGCCTCCTCTGCGTCAATCGAGGGATCCCCTCTACATGCTGATAAAAACAATTGTTGCTGATGAAATCACCAACTCTAATCGATATGGAATTACTGCTGTGGAATTATCGTTGTGGATTATAAGACTTTGTTTTCCAAAGGATCACAGACTTTGTTTTCCAAGAGTTAACAGACTCAGTTTTCCGAGGGATTAAAAGCTTACCGCAATGGGATTACCTACGAACAGTATGGAATTTCCAAAAACTTTATGGGATTATAATTTTTGATTTTTTTTTTCCACTTGCTGGATTACTTCAAGATCAGAGACAGTTCAAGGTTTCCTTTCGTGTTGGACCCCATCCCCAAGGACTGGCGATGACTTCCAAAAGGGGGGAGATGTAATGGGCATGACTGTGCCCGCTCTGATACTTGAACTGTCCCAGTGACACCTTTTCACTGATACTCTCAGAAAAAAGACATTAACACTATTTTATTACATTATTTTGAATCAAAACACAATAAGTCATAAGAGACTCTCTTATTCCTCTATTTTTGTGTTAATGAATAACCTTGTGTTACTTGTATAAGCATTATTGAATTCAATGTTTGTTAAGTCAAAGACTGTTTAATTCAAACTGTTTAATTCAAGTTGGAAATCCAATGTTATTTCAAAATAATGATCACTTCTTCATATGATGAATCAAACGGTGAAAGTGAATTAATATGTCAGACTGAACTCGATCAGTTTTGTTAGAAGTTAGAACACAGTTTTAATCAGTTGTTTTATGAAGCTGGCTCCAGTCTAATCTGTTTCTCTGTCTTCATTCTAAACAACTTCTTCTCTGTTCTAAAAACTGATCTTCTCCTATCCGAGTGACCTTCATCCACTGGTTTGTTTGGACCAATCAGAGAAGAACAACAAGTCACTGATCTCAGATCCTTCCTTAAAGTTCTAAGCTTTTGCTGGAACTGACGGAGTTTGCTGAGGACCTCAATGCCATGATGAGGTTCCCCAAAGAACTGATGATCGTCTGGTCAACACGCTAATGACCACGTCATTCAGTTAAAGGCTTATAACTTGCCAAGTTATAAGTCATCTTCAACAGCTGAAAAAGCTCTCTTTTATTGACATTCCTTTAAGGAACGTCTTATCTTGAAAACAACACCAGGAGCTGCCGTTACTTTCGGTTCGAGTCAAGGCGCACGTCTGGAGACGCTGAGAACGGTAAACGAACTGACCAAACTGGACCGAGGGAGACTGACCATCTTCACGAGGTAACAAAAGTCGTCAAATGCTTTGCCAAGGGTACCAACGTGTAGCCGAGTTCAGCCGGAGAGCTGCCATGCTTCTGGTTAAACACATCAAGATAACTCCCTGACTCTTAACTTTTCTTCCTCCATTTCCTTCCTCCTAAACCTTTATCTTCTTAAGCCAGAAACTAAGTTAATGCACCTGCAGAATTGAAATAGTAAAATATCATCCTTTGCTGTTCTGTTGTTCCTATGTTTCATCTATGCTGAAGTTAATTATAGGAAAAATGATCGATCCAATCATGTACATAATGTGTGATGTAATTTATTGATTATGTTAAATAAATGGACCAGTCCTGCTGTTCCAACATAAGTTTAACGTTTCCTGTGAATTACATCTGGTCAAGGTATAGAATTATTGGTATTAAGCTGAAAAAGAGAGAACCCGTTTAATTAATGATGTATTTTTGTGTCAGTCTAAACCCTGCCAATTTATACATCTAAAATATAGGTAAGTCAGTAAACTGACCTCATCCTATATTACTACATTAGCAAGATACCGTAACTCATAAACCACACAGCGGATTTTTAAATCCAGCTGATTTGAACATTTCGTGAATTGGTTAAGCTCAGGAACCCTTGCGCTATAATGTCAGCTAAGAAATATTTTTTTAAGCATTTATTTAGCTAAATTTAAAGAAATAAAGCGTCTCACCCACCTGCATGCAAATCGGCGAACTACTTTTTTAAATCCAGCTGATTTGAACATTTCGTGAATTGGTTAAGCTCAGGAACCCTTGTGCTATAAAGTCAGCTAAGAAATATATTTTTTCTCGCAAAGACATAATTGTTTTTACCGTGTCAATCTTGTAAAGTCCTTCCGTGCTGGCTCGCTTCTGTGGTCGCTATTTTAAGCAGGGCAAATGAGGCGCTGACGCGTCGCGTAGCGGTGACGCATAATAGATGCATGGTAAACACCGAAGCGTATTATTTATGGAGTTTTTCAAATATATTGGCAATAATTGGACAAAGCGTGTTATACACAGGAGCGTGTTAAACTCAGACGAATACGGTATACTGTATAATATGCACGCCATTTACATTTATTAAATATTTTATTTTAAGCAATATTCCAATAGTTTTTGCATTTTTATTTCTAATATATTCAATATGAGGCTTCCAACTAAGTTTGCGATCCAGAATGATACCTAAAAATTTTGTCTCATAAACTCTGTCGATTTCAACTCCATTTATATGTAACTTTACATTATTGTAAATCCGATTATCTGAAAATACCATACTTTTTTTTTCATTTAAAGATAGCTTATTATAATCAAACCACTTTTTTAAACTCAGCTAGCTCTTTTTCTACTATTTGTATTAATTCATATTCTTCCCAGAAAAGAAAGAGTTTGTGTCATCAGCAAACATTATAAATTTCAAAATACTGGATACTGTAAAAATATCATTTAAATAAAGTATAAATAATTTAGGTCCTAGAACTGAGCCTTAAACTAGAATCTCACTCATGGCACTATTTACCTAAAGCACCGTTACATTAACTAATCATGCTTGGGAGGAATTTCTAAAAGACATCAGTGACAGTGTATCACAAAATTCTTTGGAAAATCTGCCAAAGTAAATGGAAATGTATGCATTTCACCGTCCAGCAAAGCTACGTGTTAATTAAGAGCTGGTTGATCAAAATGAGCCGGATGGCACTAATTCTGCAGCCAGAGCGACAGAAGACGATCCCAGTAAGTTCAGCCAAAGCTCAGATGTAAGAAGAAGAAGAAGAAGAAGAAACATGAAAGGTCTGAGAAACAAGAAAACAGAAATTAAGAAAAAGGTGAAATAAACTGGGGTTATGCTGGTGAAGATTCTCAGTCTGGGGTTAGGTTGTGATTGCACTAAATATTTAGAGCAAACAGGGTTGTCTGCAGTCGAGGTTTGAATTCTGAGCTGAGCGTTATTTCAAGCTTGAAATAAATTATGGTTCAAACCACTGAAGGTTTTGGCTGTTTCCTGAAGCCACTGGCAGCTGCTTTCATATTTAAAACAAGCTCTGAAAAGAATACTTTTTCAATTTAATTCAACTCAGTTCAATTTATGTAGTGCCAAGTCACAACAGAAATCATCAGGGTACTGAATAGAAACATTCATATATAAATTCAACCTGAAGAGACTCACAAAACGAGAGAGAGAATACAATTAAAATGTTTTATTGATTAAGGTTTCTTTGGCGCTCGGGCCCCGGCGGAGGGCATGCATGCCGGACTGCTGAGAGCTTGAATGTCCGGCATAGGGAGATAGATTATGGATATCTACCCCCCCGGGACCCGAACCCGGTGGTGGAGAAGGGATCGCAGACGTCCAATCCATCCCACCGGTACGTGAATGACGGCCAGCCAGCGGCCGACGGCTCCGGACAACCCTGAGACGAACACCAGCGCAGAACCTCCATCCTGAGCAAGCACGAAGCGACAGTGGGAAGGAAAAACTCCCCCGAGAGGAAGAAACCTCCAGCAGAACCAGGCTCAGGACAAGCGGCCATCTGCCATGACCGGCTGGGTCGCAGGGAACAGGAAGCAGGAACGCACACAGCAGCAGGACCAAGACGAAGGCGAGCAGGACAACCCCAGGTGGCGGAGGCGGGACGCAGAACAGGGGAGAGCCGAGGAACCAGAAACCCCGGGAGGAGACGGGGAGGTGGAGGGAGGCGACTAGACTAGTAACGGGCAAACAGGAAGAGCTGAGGAAAGGGGTGCCTCATATCCAGGTGGACAGTTGATGAGTGATTCGATGCAGCTGTATCCAGGTGGACAGTTGAGTGATTCGATGCAGCTGTGAGTCCTGCCATTGTTGAATTTGCGTCTTCGACTTCATTTCAACCTGAAGAGACTCACAAAACGAGAGAGAGAACACAATTAAAATGTTTTATTGATTAAGGTTTCTTTGGCGCTCGGGCCCCGGCGGAGGGCATGCATGCCGGACTGCTGAGAGCTTGAATGTCCGGCATAGGGAGATAGATTATGGATATCTACCCCCCAAAAAGAAAAGCCGGGGCCGAGCTGGCGAGGGTCTGGCTGCCCGAGGGCATGCATGGGCAACAGCCTCTTTTCACGGACTAGGCAACGACAGCCTCTTTACGTGGACTGGGCAACGACTGCCTCTTTACGTGGACTGGGCAACGACTGCCTCTTTACGTGGACTGGGCAACGACTGCCTCTTTACGTGGACTGGGCAACGACAGCCTCTTTACGTGGACTGGGCAACGACAGCCTCTTTACGTGGACTGGGCAACGACAGCCTCTTTACGTGGACTGGGCAACGACAGCCTCTTTTCTCGGACTGGGCAACGACAGCCTCTTTTCTCGGACCGGGCAACGACAGCCTCTTTTCTCGGACTGGGCAACGACGGCCTCTTTTCTCGGACTGGGCAACGACGCCTCTTTTCTTGGAATGGGCGACAGCGGCATTTCCGGGAACGAGCCTAGCTTGGGCAACCGAGAGCGAGCGTGCATGAACTCTAGTCCCATTCCAGGGAGAGAAGACAAAAAGGGGAAGTGATTTGGCTCGAGCAGTCAAAAGAGGGAGGTGACACAGAGCAGGAGGACACTACCACTAGCATGTGATGTTAGAGCTCACCTAACGGCTGAGCAAGCGTTGAGCAGAGAGCACTGATTGAAGATCCGGGCGGACGTAAGAGGAGTAGGCTGTCGAAGACCAGCGACCTAGCTGTTGGAGGGATGCCCCCGATGCACCTTGAACAGCGGCGGAGGTAGCAGCCCCAATCCGAAAGGAATGGCCAGAGTAATGGAGAGGGGGAAGGCCGCATAGGGCCAAGGATTTCCTGAGAAATCTGACGAACCATGCTGCAGTCATAGGGGTGCCGTCGGGAGTGAGGAACAAGGGACCGACGGAGGGGCAGAGCCTACGACGTTTAAAGATTAACCTAACCATGGCACGGAAGGGACAATACGGGCCGTCTATGCGAGCTATGGAGACGACTGCAGGGCCTTTGCCCTTCGAGTGCTTGAGGCGGAGGTCAAAATGATCGGGAAAGAAAACCAGATCATCGGGGGTTAGATCTACTGAAGGATCGAAGCTGCCCCGAGATGTAAACTCGCCGACCCGAAGGAGTCCGTAGAAGGCCAGGAGAAACACGCTTGAAAGGAGCGCCTTCAGATACGACGAATAGGAGGAGGACCGGAGGGCTACTAGAAGTCTCTTAAGAACAGAAAAAGTGATTGGTTGTCTGCCGTCAAGCTGGGGAGGAGAACGCTTAGCTAAACCCTTCAGGAGGAGTTTAATGACGTGGTTGGAGAACAAACTCGGGAGTGGACCCAAATGATGAAGTTGTGCATGGAAGTTAATGCCAGCTAGGAGGGATTTAATGTAAGGCAACTTGAAACGGCGATGGTCAAAACAGTACGTGATGAAAGCTATGACCGTGGGTACGAGAACCGGGAGAAGGGAGGACCCAACAGCCGCACAGAACTTAGCGTACAGGCGCCAAGCGAACGAATACGATCGCTGAGTGGAAGGGGCTAAACCCGAGCGGATGTAGACACGGGCCGACTGTAGGAGAGGGAGAAGCGACGGGGTCGCGACAGCGGGGCGAGAATCGGCAGGACCGGGCAATGGACTGAAGGAACGACAGACGGGCAGAGGCGACTGATGACCTGGAAGCAGAAGGAGGGAGAGCAGCCGCGTTATTGCACATTACTAATGATGATAAAACTAAAACTAACACACAGGTTGATGCTAACTAAGATGGCGACTAAAAGGGGAGCTGACAGGTGACGGGGACGCTAATACAGGGCGAGATCCCCCAGATCGGGGCATTGGGTCGGAGAGGGATCGGCTGATGGGCAAAGGCGATGGAAGACCCGGAATCGGGATCTAGATAGAGCGTCTGCGAGGAGGTTGGAGTGACCAGGCACATGGCGAGCGGACAGTACGAAGTTGTCCGTGACGGACTGCCATGTGATGCGGCGGATGTAGGGCATGATAGATTTACGGTGGCCGAGGGGTGCAAACGCGCAGCAAAAACAGAACAGCACGCTGCAAAAAGAAAACAGCGTTCCAAAAGTTGAAACACACATCAAAATGAAAACAACAGCGTTCCAAAAGTTGAAACACACATCAAAATGAAAACAACAGCGTTCCAAAAGTTGAAACGCACCTCAAAATGAAAACAACAGCAGAATGGCACTAGTTATTTGTGTATTTTACCTTATTTATTTTAAGAATATTTTACACTACATCGGAACTGTCACGTTGTATTTGTTTTAATAGTGTGCGGAGGAGAATCAATGCATGGATGCCAAGTTGGGTCAATGGTTAAAGAGATTACCTTGAATGTGGGAGTCCCTGGTTCAATTCCCAGTCTCGGAAATTTTCTGTTATTACTTTTTTTTTTAAGCCTTTTGTTTTGGATAGATCGAACCAAGCAACAACAAAGAATAAACATGTAGATGTATTTATCTATTTCACCCTATCTATCCAAAACAAAAGGCTTAAAAAAAAAAGAAATTATTACCACAAAATTTCCAGACTGGGATTTGAACCAGGGTCTCCCGCATTCAAGGCAATCTCTTTAACCATTGACCCAACTTGGCATCCATGTATTGTTCCTCCTCCGCACACTATTAAAACAGATACAACGTGACAGTTCCGATGTAGTGTAAAATATTTTTTTTTTTCATTCATTCATTCAACCTTTATTTACACAGGCTAGCCTCGTTGAGCCACGGGGACTCATTTACAAGAGGGACCTGTTTCACTCACATCCAGGGTCAATTTTAGAGTTACCAATCAGCCTAACATGCATGTTTTTTTTGGACTGTGGGAGTTAAAATACACAAATAACTAGTGCCATTCCGAAAAGTATAATATGCTTTATGATTTGTTCTTTGTTCGACTGCCCCTAGTGGTCTGGAGCACTTCCGTTGTGGCTTTTCTATTTGCAGCTCGTTCTGTATTTGCAGGTCGTCCCCTTTTGGGAGCGCGACTTATCTTTTGCAGTGCGCCTCATCTGTTGGAGCGCTGTTTTCATTTTGATGCGTGTTTCAACTTTTGGAACGCTGTTGTTTTCATTTTGATGCGTGTTTCAACTTTTGGAACGCTGTTGTTTTCATTTTGATGCGTGTTTCAACTTTTGGAACGCTGTTGTTTTCATTTTGATGTGTGTTTCAACTTTTGGAACGCTGTTTTCTTTTTGCAGCGTGCTGTTCTGTTTTTGCTGCGCGTTTGCACCCCTCGGCCACCGTAGTAATGTAACATTTATATGAAATACAAATACATTTTTGCAATTGATTTTTTTGTTGGCTTCATCAGCTCGTGATCTACAGCTTTCACTGAAGCGGTTTGCAGCTGAATGCGATACGGCCGGGATGAGGATCAGTTCCTCCAAATCCGAGGCCATGGTCTTGAGCCGGAAAAGGGTAGCGTGCCCTCTCCGGGTCGGGGAGGAGGTCCTGCCCCAAGTGGAGGAGTTTAAGTATCTCGGGATCTTGTTCACGAATGAGGGAAAACTGGAGCGTGAGATCGATAGGCGGATAGGTGCAGCGTCCGCAGTGAAGCGGGCGCTGTACCGGTCTGTCGTGGTGAAGAGAGAGCTGAGTCAAAAGGCAAAGCTCTCAATTTACCGATCGATCTACGTTCCCACCCTCATCTATGGTCATGAGCTTTGGGTTATGACCGAAAGAACAAGATCTCGGATACAAGCGGCTGAAATGAGTTTTCTCCGCAGGGTGGCTGGACTCTCCCTTAGAGATAGGGTGAGAAGCTCAGTCATCCGGGAGGGACTCGGAGTAGAGCCGCTGCTTCTCCACATCGAGAGGAGCCAGTTGAGGTGGCTCGGGCATCTGGTTAGGATGCCTCCTGGACGCCTCCCTGGTGAGGTGTTCCGGGCATGTCCCACCGGGAGGAGACCCAGAGGAAGACCCAGGACACGCTGGAGGGACTATGTTTCTCGGCTGGCCTGGGAACGCCTTGGGATTCCCCCAGAGGAGCTGCTCCAAGTGGCTGGGGAGAGGGAAGTCTGGGCCTCCCTACTTAGGCTGCTACCCCCGCGACCCGACCCCGGATAAGCGGAAGAAAATGGATGGATGGATGGATGGATTTTTTTGTTTGTTTGTTTTTTGTTAAGAAGGTACCTTAATTCAGGGAGTAGGATTGTGGAATAACTTAAAGACAGATGTTAAGGAAGCCAAATCAATCCCTGTCTTTAAAAAACTGGTTAAGGTTGAATTGTTAAACAAATATAAATGAATGTATTTAAATGAGTCTTCTTCTTCTTCTTCTTTCGGCTTTTCCCTTTTCAGGGATCGCCACAGCGAGTCATCATAGTTGCCAAGTCCGCTTGTTTCAAGCGGCATTGGGCCTGTTTTTTCCTGGAGTCGCTTTCAAATTTGGTCAACCGCTTGTGGCGTTTTTTGGGCTTCTCGCGGACATTGAGTCGCTTATTTGTGCTTGTTTTTCAGTAATGCGAGTGGTAGGTAGTTTGTCACGCCCCCCTTCCACGTATGTTACGTCAAGGCGGATGTGTTAGGTTCAGGTGCAGTTGGCGCAAGCGACAGAGAGGTAAACCCATAGATATATAGAACATAATGTGACTGGGTAAAACTATATAAGCGCGAGCAATTAATGATGAGTCAGCATGAGCAGCATACAGACGACTTCTGGTAAGTTTCCTTGCTTTGATGAGAAGGATTGGTGTATTTTTGTGTGTGATGCATAACGCGAGGAGTGAGGTGTGTCATATGTGGTACTCCTGAAGTTATTTTAAAGGTATTGTGACATCATTTTTGAACTTTGCATATAGTGACACAACATATATATCAGCGGCGTCCGCCACTAGAGGGCGCTAGGGGCGCCGCCCCTCCTTGGAACTGTAGCTCTTCACCATTTGAAGATTTAATTTTTTTTTTATAAAAATGAAATAATAAAATAAAAATATTTCGAAATGTATGCATATATGTTTTTAGTTGTGTAGGATAAATATTTTATGAGTAATGAGTTGTTTGTTTCAAAAAACGTTTTCTGATTGTGACGTACTTCCGGGTTCCCCGCTGGGCGCCGCTAATCGGCTTTTCCATTGAATCTAATTATAACTAGCGCTAAGCGCATGCGCAGTTTATGTCCCATCTGTCCAAAATTATTGGACTGTACAGGTCGCATTTTCCGTCGCCCGGAGGCTTGGACTCGTCTCGCATCGCCGCGGTTCGCCGGTGTTTCCGGTTTGACTGCCGAGGAGGGGGGCCGAGTGGGGGACCATCTCTGTACACTGTCAGAGCTGATCCTAGCGACGTTGAAACAGCAGTAATTATTAATGGTGCCTTTCTACACAGGTAAGCAAGTAATATTAAGTGAGTTTAATGAATCGCTAAGCGCACATTTTGAGCTGATTCATCTGTGTGCTTGACGTGGTGTCGTGTGTTGCGGTCAGTCACACAGTAGTTAGCTACTAGCTGTGCTTATGTTGTGGTGTGCTGTACATTATAAAAGTTGCTAGTTATAAACCTGAATGTGACCTGAAGACGACTCCTGTCTGTCCATCTTCAGCTTTGAACTGTTTTACTCCAGAGTGTCTGTGTTAACTTTTGTCTCGTTTCGTTTTGCAGCAGTTGCAAATTTTCTGATGAATAAATCTGAATGAATAAATAAACTTTAGTTTTAGTTTAGTTTAGTTAAACTTTAGTTTCATTATAAGTTGTGCTGTTGTTTCAAAGACACTCTAAACTTAAATAAACCAAGTAGCAGAAAGATTAAATAGTTTGAAATTTTCATGTTATGAAACATTGATTATATAATTATTTGAATTTAATTTTAATATTGTAAAGATCACTGTGGATGGGATGCAATTGAAATAACCTGGATATTATTATTTATGTTGTATTAAGAAAGTTAAAATGTGATTACATACTTATGTGTACACAAAGCACTTCAAGCAATGTGGAAAATGCTAAAAAAAAATACATAATTAATGTGCCTTCTGTACTTTCTTTACAGAATAAAATCCACACAACACCTTCATCTCTAGACACCGGCAGTGATTATTTCCAATCTACCTGTGTAACAGACAGGTGGTGTACAGAAGAAAATCCAAGATGTCTATGTAAATGCACACTACGTCCACTGCTATGCTCACCAGCTTAACCTCATCATGCAGCAGGTGACTTCCCATATCCCAAAAGTGAGTATTTTCACTTGTGGTGTTTTACTATTTTTAACACTGTATTGATCTGGAGAATGAAAACAAAGTCTCTTGCAAGTTACTAGCTTATTAACATTGAAACATTTAAGGTACATTTATATGGTGAAATGTTATATATGCTAAGATGCATTAGGAGTCAACTCAGGACCTTTAATATTAGGAATATTTAAGAGAACTGGTACTAAAAAAATACAGTAGATTGATTCTATTTATTTGCTCTCTCCACTGCACACCTGTAGAAGGAGATGAGGTCTGAACTTCTCAGACCAGCTCGTCTCAGCCGTCTGAGGAAGTAGAGTCTCTGATGAACTTTCTTGATCAGGCTGGTGGTGTTGTTGCTCCAGCTGAGGTTATCGTTCATGTGTACCGTACACCTAAGTACTTGTAGCTGGAGACCACTTCCACCGCAGATCCTCCTATGTTCAGTGGGGTGTGTGGGGTTTGTTTGTTCCTTCTGAAGTCCACAATCATCTCCTTTGTCTTCTTCACGTTGATGTGAAGGTTATTGTCCTTGCAGGACCCAGAGCCTCTTTATCATAAAGTGGAAGAAAAGACCCTTAGACCAGTCTGGTGGGTGACCAACTTAAGGAGACTGATATCGGATTTTAGGTCACTTCAGTTTCTTTAACAACAAACATGAACATGGCTGGCTGTGAGGGGCAAACACATGACATATAGTAGCTAAAAGATAGATGCTTAAACTGCTAAGCTTCAGCAAAAAGGAAAATATTGATGAGTAGCAAAACACTAGCTAAAGTAGCATTTTTTTGCTGAAAGTATCAAAATGCTAGTTAAAAGTAGCAGAACAGTAGCTAAAATCTCAACAAGATAAAAAAGAAAACAGATTTAAGAGAATAATGTTTAAGGGAAAGTTTCATATTTTGAAAGATATAAAACTAGCAACAAAAAAGTAAGCTGAAATTAGCACAAAATATGTAAAAAGAACAATAAAGTGGTCATAGTGTTATGATTTCAAAGGTTTACCCAGTTGGTAATGAGACCCAGAACGACACAAGACGAAGAGGTGCAAAAGTAACAGTGTTTATTATTTACAGTGCAAGTCTATATACTGTACACATGTACAGGGATCTTCTGGATTTCCTAGAAGATGAAACAAACTGTCAGAAAGGCTTGACCAGAAGGCTCTTTCAAGATGATTGATCTAGTTTTGTTTGTTATTTTACAGAGAAATCCTTAGTTCCTTGAGATGAATCCCAGAGGGCGAAATGAGGCAGGAAAGTGGTTGGAGGGCAAGACACGATGAGCAGAGAACTGGTCCCAGGACCAAGATGGAAACGAGGACTGGAAACACAACAAAAAACAAGGTAAGTGTCTCTCAAAGTACTGTACTCAGAAACTGGCTAGAAGCATAAATACCATGAGTAGGCATCAATGCTCCAGCGAAGAGTACTTGACTGCAGCCTTAAGTATAGGTGGAGCTCATCAGGTGGATCACAGTAAAATAGATCATTTTTCTTCCCCATAAATCAGTTATTTAAAATCTAATCTGGAATCATTCCTCCTTGTTAGACTTCAGTTGACCTGTTTAAGTTGGGCCCAAATTTGTTATTATCTTTTGATTTATTTTTCATTGAAATTGTATTCTTTGTTAGTTTATTTTTGGAACTATTAAATTGAATTACCTGTATTTGTTGGATTTTTGAACACCTTTGTCCTTATTTAAGTCTGGACCCTCACAATTCTATTTATATTATGAACTTCATCCATCCATCCATCCATCCATCCATTTTCTTCCGCTTATCCGGGGTCGGGTCGCGGGGGTAGCAGCCTAAGTAGGGAGGCCCAGACTTCCCTCTCCCCAGCCACTATTATATTATGAACTTGTATTACTAAAATAATTATAACAGAATATCAAGTCAAAGTCAAAGTCAACTTTATTGTCAGAACTGCAATATGTACAGGACATACACAGGATTGAAATTGCGTTTCTCTCAGTCCCTCGGTGCAACAGTAACCATTTAAACACTAAAACACTGAAACATTTAATAAACATAAGCATAAAATAGTAAAAATGTAACACTGTCCTGAGTTTTTGCATAGTAGTATAGAGTATGAAAATTTACCCAACGCTAAAACTAAAACTAAAACACTAAACATTTAATGAACATAAGCATAGAATGAAATAATAAAAGTGTAATACTGTCCTGAGTTTTTGCATAGTAGTATAAAAAAAGTATAAAAAGTATATCTATAAAATAAACTGAAGGTTCTAGCATTGACATTTGCAAAGAGTGGCAAAGCAGCATATGAGTTAATGTACACAGTATATGTATGAGGTAGTAGTTGATGTAGGTATAGAGGCAAAAGTGGCATATGCAGTGCTGGTCAGAGAGTACTGTATATGTATCAGCAGTGGTGTAGATATAAAAGTAGTGTAAATGTAAACAGTAGTAATAAATGTAAACAGTAGTAATAAATGTAAACAGTATTAATAAATGTAAACATTGAATGTAAACAGTAGTATGTAAACAGTGAATGTAAACAGTAGTATGACTATAGGCAGTGATGTAATACAAACATTAGTGCAAATACGAGAAGTAGTGCAAACTGAATAAGCACATGACCGAGAGTTAAAGGGGACCACATATTCAAAATTCACTTTTTAATGTTTTTTTACTCAAATTTGGGTATTTACTTCATAAAGAAACAGTCCTAAGGCCAAAAAAATGCACCCAGTGGTTTATTTACTATAAGTATATTTATTTATCTTTGATAGAAACACTCCGATTGCACTTCCTGCGGTTTGTGACGTCACAAACCGCAGCCACAACCCACACCAAACCTGAGTCCAGCCCCTCACCTAGCAACCCCTGGTGCGGCTCAACCCACTTCACTATAAAAGACGTCACGGTTGCCGAGCAGTTTAGGAACTGACCTGGCGGTCATTTATTTATTTATTCATTTATTTAGCCCCCGGGGGGGCTATGGGCTCAGCCCTGCTCCAGCCAGCAGCACATCTTGAGTAAAACCAGAATGTTTTATTACCTTGTTTGAATGAACTCTGTCTCGTTGAAACTGTGCACACACACTCTCGCGGTTTGGACTTGTTTCTTATATGATGGAGGACTGCTCTTACACAACTGTCAGTTTGGTCGAGCGGTTAAGACACTTGAGCGGCACGCAGGAGACTAGAGTTCGCGTCCTGTCAACGGCATCGTTTTTTTTTCCCCTTTTTATTTAAAGCCTTTTGTTTCGGAGAAATCGGGGTGAAACTAGATATATACATCGACATAATAATACTTTATAATTGTTATTTTTACGTTTTAGTTCAATTTTTAGTGTAATATCGCTCCCAACGCGCAGCCGGCAGAAAACTGTGCACACACACACACACACACGCGAGTAAGTGTGTGACACACTTACTCGCGGGACGACAGTCTCTACCATCAAGCACCACTGATCGATATATTTTCAGATTAGCAACTTATTTATTTTAAGAATACCTTTCACTTCATCAAAATCTAATCAAAACTTCAGCGTTCTAAATGTAGGTGGTTGTGATTGTTTCTTATACGATGAAAGACTGCTTTTTGCACAACTGCCCGGTTGGTCTAGAGGTAGTGAATTGGACTCGTTATCCGAAGGACACGGGTTCGCTTCTCGGTCGCGGCATCTTTTTTTTTTTTTTTCGGAGAGATCGGGCTGCAGTTAGCTGCTGGCTTTTGAGGACAGTGTGGGTCCGGTCCGGTCAGAGGTTAGGTTGCCTCATATGGACAAATTAACTGGAAACACTCTGTGAAGTTTGCGTTTGTCTGGATTGGATGTGCAACCGTGGACCAGCGCCGCATGCAACTAGCAGGAGCTACGCGGGCTGTTTGTTACCGAATGAGGAGGAAGAGCTCGGATTCGGGAGGGCATGATAAAAAGGAGCAGCTAATGGCGGCGCACACAAACAGCTTTCGGTAAGTTATTTTTTAAGCTAGCACTAACAGTAAGTCAAACAAGTAATAAAAAAAGGCTAATTTTAAAACAACAACAGATTTGAGATACTGGCAGTTACAGAGGGCGGAGACAGAGTTTTGACGGGCGTGCACTTCCGAGCTCATTATCATAAACAGCCTGTTTTGAACGGAAGTGAAATTTGGCAGAATTAGAAAGGGGATATTTTATTATCTAATCATTATTTTGTGTATAAAATTGACTGAAAATGGTCTGGATAGCACACAGATACATCACAAAAAATTATATATCCTACATTTGGTCCCCTTTAAGTGAATAACCCGTTTTGATGACACAGAGTCCAGTGTTAGAATATTTGTGTTGTGTGGTAATGTGTGAGAAAGTTTTTTGTGTTAAGGCTGTTCAAATGGTAGGGGAGGCAGAGCAGGCAGAGTGTTTAGCATCCTGACTGCCTGATGAACAGAGCTGTCACTCAGTCTGCTGGTTCGAGCCTGGAGACTTCTCAGTCTCCTACCTGATGGCAGCAGAATATGATAGAAGTTGTCCAAAAATTGAAAAGTGGAAGCAGAACACTCCCAGTCTCTTTTCACACTGATGCCTCAAACAAGGTGAAGATGAACCATGTTTTATTAATGATAGTTTTATACAAATGGATAGACCTGTTATATACAAATAAAAACATGAACAAACATACTTTACAGTTTACAAACATAATTATGCCTACTTATGTTTATGTTTATGTTTATTAAATTTGTTCATTTTTTTACAAAAGAAACACAATACAAGACAATTCCATTAATGATACGTACACAATGTAAAAAAATGAAAGGTAGCAGAAAGAAGAATAAATCTTATTATATCTGCCCCTTTTTTCAAACAATCAGATTAAACAATAATAATCTTTCACCAGCAGTACAAAATGACTAACTCTTTCTAATTTTCTAATACTAATACATAACTAATAATTGATACAATACACATTATGCTAATTCATATATATTTTTTCAACAAATTCCTTTTGATCATTTTCTTAAATGTAAACAGTGACTTGGCATTTTTAACTACATTCTCCAAGCCATTCCATAATCTAATTCCCTGGATTGAGGTAGAACGTCCCTTCAAACTAGTTCTGAATTGTGGTTTTACAAACATCTCTGTCCCCTTAAGATTATAACAACTTTGTCTTTTAACAAAATTCATTTGGACATTTAAAGGTAATTCGTTATTCTGAGCCCTATACATAATTGATAAAATATTATAATCAACCAAATCATGGAACTTCAATAATTTCAGTTGATAAAATAATGTACTGGATGGATGACAGTAATGTTTTCTAGTGATAATTCTTACAGCTCTTTTCTGTAATACAAAAATAGGCTTTGTGATTGTTTTACACGCTTTCCCCCAAACATCAATACAATAGATTAAGTGTGGAACAATGATTGTGTTATACAACAAATACAGAGCTTTATCATTCAATAGGTCTCTGACTTTGTACAGTACTGCAATCGATTTAGCTATTTTTATTCTTACAGAATTTATGTGTTGTTTCCATGTCAGTTTGTCATCAATAATAACACCCAAAAACTTCACCTCACTCACTCTACAAATCTCAACACCCTCAATTTTGAGTGGAACATCAACAGTTTTCTTTTTATTACTGAATATCATGTAATTAGTTTTTTCTAGATTTAATGATAATTTATTGATTTTAAACCAAGTTTGTATTTTGGTAAATTCTGTCTTTATCAATTCCAACATTTGTTCTATATCTTCACCTAAACAGAAAAATGTGGTATCATCAGCAAAAAGTATACATTTAAGGAGTCCTGACACATTTACCAAGTCATTCACATATAAAATAAATAGCTTTGGTCCAAGCACAGAGCCCTGGGGAACTCCACATGTGATATTACAGAGGTCAGATCTTACATCATTTATTTGTACAAATTGTTTCCTATCTTTCAAATAGCTAGATACCCACTGTAATGCTGGTCCTCTAATACCATATTTGTTCAGTTTTTCAAGGAGAATGGTGTGATCAATAGTATCGAATGCTTTTTTTAAATCAACAAAAATACTGACACAATATTGTTTTTGATCGACAGCAGTAGTTATTTGTTCCATTAATTCCATGAGAGCCATTGATGTAGAGTTTTTAGCTCTGAACCCATATTGACTGTTGCTTAGAATATTTTGTTTGTCTATAAATTGATCTAGTCTGTTCACAAATAGTTTTTCAAGAATTTTAGAAAACTGTGGTAACAAGGATATAGGTCTATAATTGTTGAACACACATTTATCACCATTTTTAAAAAGAGGAACTACCTTAGCTACTTTCATATTATCTGGAAATATTCCTGTTGAAAATGATAAGTTACATATATATGTAAACGGCTCAATAACATGGCTCATTATATCCTTTACAAACATCATATCCATGTCCACCCAGTCCTTTGATCTCTTGTCTGTAAGATTTTTTACTACCTTCATTATTTCCTCTTTGTTAGTTCCATTTAGAAAAATACTGTTTGCACAGCCTGTAATTGAATGGCTCACATTATTATCTACTTTTGGTATTTTAGCTGCAAGGCTTGATCCAACATTCACAAAATATTGATTAAATCCATTGACAATTTCATTTTCATCATAAACTTCATCTTTTTCTTTTACAAAA
This sequence comes from Garcialebias charrua, assembly GCA_038048925.1. Lineage (NCBI taxonomy): Eukaryota > Metazoa > Chordata > Actinopteri > Cyprinodontiformes > Rivulidae > Garcialebias > Garcialebias charrua. The sequence continues at coordinate 8,978 of JBBPBX010041988.1, read as the reverse complement.
TATTTTGAAATACTAGTTTTTGCTTTATGATTCTTCATAACACTATTCATTACTCGCCATGTTGCTTTCATATCACCATTACTTTTATCTAATAATTTACTATAATATTCTTTCTTATGTTTCCTTATAATCCCTACTAATTTATTTTTATACTTTTTATATTTTTCTTCAGCGTTCTGACTTCGCAATTTCAAGAAACATGAATACAAATAATTCTTTTTTTACAAGCATTTCTCAACCCTTTTGTCATCCATGGTTGGTCAACGATATTTCTCTTTGTATAATTTGTTTGTACACAATTCTTTTCATACAGAGTTTCCAAGATATTCATACTTCTACACATGCTTAAAAAAATTTATGGCGCCCCCCCATAAAAAAAAATCACCAGCCGCCACTGCTGAGTACCCTGATGCATGCTCAATAATTCAGGTAGAAAAATCTAAAAAAAGCTAAGTCTGGTCCTCTGGACATTCAAAAAACAAAACAAAACAAAGCAAAAAAACTGTAGAAACGTTTCGTCTTTCGTCCGAAAGACTTCCAGAGGACTGGACTAAGCTTTTTTTAGATAAGTACTGAGTTATAAACTCTTGCTCCATGGATCCCAATACCTCACGTCCTGTTCCTTGCAGACAATTACCCCGTATAAATATATCCATTTCACCATAAATTGTACTTACGGTACTTTTCCATCAAGTGTTGGGTCCTCTATGTCATTTTTCTTATTCTTTGTTTAAAACGAATCAATTCATGAAATACACATTATAATATACTAGTATAATCTTAAATATGGTCCCAAGGATTAAACTGGAGATATTACATATGAAGTGGTGTTGATTATTTTTTTGCCAACTGAAAATTTTCAGAAAATCCCTTTAAACCGAATTTTAACATGTTTTGAACCTGCTATGATAAATTTAGCTCCATTTGTCTTTCTTCTGGGTTTTTGTGTTTGCCAAGTTCTATTATTTTGTTATTGTAAATTTATATCATGTTGTTATGTTACTTGTGTTGCTTTGGACATGTTCTTGTTTATTTCCTGTTTCTTCTTTGGATACATCACCTCAGTGAGTCTTCTTTACTCACCTCAATTACTAATGAGTCTAGCTGCATCCACTTGTTCCTCGTTCATACTCCCAGTTCTCACCTCATCATCAGTCTGTTAGACTATTTGTTCTCCCACCTTGTCCATAAGTGTGCTCCTTGTTGCTTAATTTTCTTTGTAAATTTTACTGCTCTGACATCCTTTTTTAATTTTTATTAAGCCAAAAACCTTGTGTACTCTTGGGTCCTTCCTAAATGTATGTCTGATAAATTAGCAAATGAACACAAATCATTTTGAAGTTGTCTTTAGGCCTAAAAATTGTTTGAGTGTTTTGATATGTACTCCCTTGTTTTGATTTCTTCAATATATTTTGAACACAGTAGTACCTCATTTATCGGGAGAGATCCGTAACCTGAAGACCCACAATAAGTGAAAAACCACAAAGTAGGAAAACATAGTTCCCACACACGTGACGAGTATTGCGCAATACCGGGTTTTTCGCCACCCGTAAAGGTAGAAATGGCGGACAAACAGACTTGAGCTACCACAGCTAAATACATTACTAGCTTGACCATGTCAAGACTCGGGGAACCAGAGTTGTACGAGACCAGAAAGGACAAGATACAGTTAGCAAGAATAGTGATGTTTTATTATTTACAGTGAAATTATTTACAGTGGTTCATCTCTTGGAGATCCTGGGGGAAAGAGAGTTGGATCAGTGGAGTCCACTTGCAGCGTTCGTATTGTGATTGTTTGTGTCTCCTTACAGATGTGGTACTGAGTGTGGGTGAGATCCACCAGAGATCACCAGAGACAGAATCCAGGGGAATAGTCGGTACAGGTTTGATGGGCGTGTGGCCGGAAGGCAAGGCACGGAGGATTGGATCCTGGACCATGGGAACTCAGAACCAAACAGGAGTCGAGTAGACAGGATGACTGTAGGCACAAGAAATGAGGTAAGTTTCTCTCGTATTGAACATAACACTGGCTGAAAGCATAAATACCATAAACAGGAATCAATGCTCCAGCGATGAGTCACACTAGACTGCAGCCTTAAATAGTGGAAGGTCCTCATCAGATGGATGGCCGCCAGCTGGCGGAAATCAGCGGCCAATCAGGAGGTAGTGCTACAGGTAGTGGAACTCATCACAGTACCCCCCCTCAAGAACCGCCCCCAGGAGGCCTGAGACGCCTCTCGGGGTGATCCCTGAAGAACGTCGTGATGAGGCTGGGGTCCAGGATGAAGGACAGAGGGATCCACGACCGCTCCTCAGGTCCATAACCCTCCCAGTCGACAATATACTGGAACCCACGACCCCGACGTCGCACGTCCAGAATAGTCCTGACGCTGAAGGCAAGGTGGTTGTCAATCAACCGGGCAGGCGGGGGGAGGTCAGCAGGAGGGCACAGGGGACTCGTAGAAACTGGCTTTACCTGAGAGACGTGGAAGGTAGGATGGACTCTCATGGAATGAGGAAGTCATAGACGTACAGCAGAAGGATTGACAACCTTGGTAACAGGAAAAGGACAAATGAACCGGGGCACCATCTTCCTAGGCGTGTCCTTGAGGTTGATGTTCCTGGTGGAGAGCCACACCTCCTGACCCACCTGGTAGACAGGAGCCGGCGCACGGTGACGATCGGCAAACAGTTTATTTCGGGCCGCCGTCCGGGTCAGAGCCGCCTTAACCTGTCGCCAGACACGTCGATATCGGCGAAAATGATGTTGCACAGAGGGGACAGAGATGTCGGTCTCCTGGCTGGGAAAAAGCGGCGGGGCATAACCTAGGGAGGCTTCAAAAGGGGACATCCCTGTGGCAGTCGATTTATGTGTATTGTGGGCATACTCTACCCACACCAGGTGCTGGCTCCAGGCCGAGGGATCCCTCTCGATGACAAAACGAAGAGTAGTCTCGAGGTCTTGATTATAGCGCTCAGCCTGGCCATTGTATTGCGGGTGGTGTCCTGATGTGAGGCTGGAGGACGCCCCCAACGTCCTGCAGAAAGCTTGCCAGACCTGGGAGACAAATTGGGGACCACGGTCCGAGACCACGTCTGAGGGAATCTCATGGAGTTGAAAACGTGCTGGACAATTAACTGGACGGCCTCAAGCGCAGAAGGGAGCTTAGGCAGGGGAACAAAATGAGCCGCCTTAGAGAATTTGTCAGCAATCGTCAGAATGGTGGTGTTACCTTCACTGGGGGGCAGACCCGTGACAAAGTCCACCGAAATGTGAGACCAAGGACGACTAAGAGTTGGTAGGGGTTGTAGCAGGCGGGCGGGTGGTTGATTTCCAGTCTTATTGCTAGCACAAGTGGGACAGGCTGCTACAAATTCCTTTACATCATCGGTAAGTTTGGGCCACCAGAAATGAGCCTTGGTATGAGAGAACATACAAGAAGCACCAGGATGACAGGAAAACTTATGGGTGTGTATCCAGTTTAATACCTTGGCCCTCATACTAGAGAGAACGAAGAGGGTCCTGGGGGGTCCAGTGCCAGGGTCAGGTTCATCTTTCTGAGCCTTACGTACCGCATTCTCAATGTCTCATGTGAGGGCTCCTACCACACAAGCGGGGGGAATTATGCTCTCTTCCGTCTATGTGCTGTCTGGGGAGGTGAACTGCTGGGAGAGGGCGTCAGGTTTGATGTTCTTTGAACCGGGTCTGTAAGTCAAGATGTAGTTGAAACGGTTAAAAAACAGAGACCAACGTGCTTGTCTAGGAGTTAACCGCTTTGCATCACTGAGGTATGTGAGATTATTGTGATCGGTCCATATTAGAAAGGGGGCTATCGTGCCTTCCAACCAGTGACGCCACTCTTCTAATGCCAACTTGACGGCCAGTAGCTCCCGATTTCCCACATCATAGTTCTTTTCAGCAGGGGATAAACGTTTAGAGAAAAAGGCGCATGGGCAGAGGTGGGTAGAGTATTCAAAATGTTTACTCAAGTAAAAGTATTGTTACTTGAACCAAACAGTACTCAAGTAAAAGTAGTGAGTAGGCATCCAAAAATTTACTTGAGTAAAAGTAATAAAGTACTTTGATTATAACCTACTCAAGTAGTGAGTAACTGCGGAGTACCATCTCGTGTCATTAAATTATAACATGCAAATGGATTTACAAGGAAACATAACTTTTAATGAGACTGAACATACATTGTTATAAATAAAAACACAAAGGCAATACCAGCCAAAAGGATTTAGAAATAAACCACTTATCTTTTACATTGTTGTAAAAAAAAAAAAAAACACAAAGGCAACTGTAGCCCAAATAATTCTGCTAAATAATAATAAACTTGACTTTCTGCAAAACTTTGTTTCTACCAGTAAATGTTGGAACTCATTTTCTTACATTTTGACATCCTATAAACAGCACTAACTGTTTACCAGAATCTCCGACGTCACTCAACATGGCCCGCGCGGAGAGTTTGTTGTGGTCACGTGACTGGTTGGCTTCACTTGATTGGTTACATGTCAGGTGACAATAAGTTACGCAATAATTTTGCTGCAAATGTTTTTACATACTTGAAACAAAAGTAACTGTAGCGATCGGCAGAAAGCCCATAGTAACTGAGTAAAAGTTGCGGTTTTCTCCCCTAAAATTTACTCAAGTAAAAGTACAAGTCTTTCACATTTAAACTACTCTCACAAGTACAATTTTCTCAAAAAGCTACTTAAGTAAATGTAACTGAGTAAATGTAACTCGTTCCTACCCACCTCTGCACATGGGTGTACCTTATTGTCCATTGGAGACCTTTGGGAGAGTACAGCTCCAACTCCTGAGTCTAAGGCATCCACTTCCATGATGAATTGGCGCTTGTGATCTGGGTGGCACAAAACTGGTGCTAAGGATAACAATGATTTGAGCTTGTTAAATGCGGCATTGGCCTCAGGGTTCCACTTGAAAACTATGTTAGTGGACGTTAGTTGGGAGAGAGGAGAAGCAATTCAGCTGTAGTCTTTTATGAATCTTCTATAAAAGTTGGCAAACCCAAGGAAACGCTGGAGCTGTTTCCTAGAGTCGGGAACTGGCCAGTCTACCACAGCCTCAATCTTAGCCGGGTCAGTTCTGTAACAACCCCCTTCAAATATGAAGCCCAAGAAAGATACAGAGGTGACGTGGAACTCACACTTCTCCACTTTAACAAACAGTTGGTTCTCATGTAGTCTCTGTAACACAGTCCTAACCCTCTGAATGTGCTCCTTTAAGTCCTTGGAGTAGATGAGACAAAAACAAAATCGCCAATGAAGTCCCGGAGCACGTCGTTCACCAGGGCTTGAAAAAAAGCAGGGGCGTTGGTCAACCCAAATGGCATGACTAGATACTCAAAATGTCCAAGCGGGGTCTTAAAAGCGGTTTTCCATTCGTCTCCCTCCTTTATACGAACCAGATGTATGCATTCCTGAGGTCTAGTTTCGTAAAGATAGTGACAGATTGTAAATGTTCGTGGATGGAGTCAATGAGGGGGAGCGGATATTTATTTTTAACTGTGATATTATTAAGACCCCGATAATCGATGTAGGGACGAAGAGTCCCGTCTTTCTTGGAGACGAAAAAGAATCCCGCCCCCACAGGAGAAGTGGAGGGGCGAATAATGCCTGAAGCTAAGGACTCTTCAATATATTTTCTCATTGACTCACGTTCAGGACCCGACAGATTGTACAATCGACTGGCAGGCAATGGTGACCCAGGAAGGAGGTCAATTGCACAATCGTAAGGTCGGTGAGAAGGAAGAGAAAGAGCCCGCAGTTTGTCAAACACCGGGGCCAGGTCGTGATAAACAAGGGGAAACATGGAAATGTCAGTTGCCTCTTTAGGTGTACTTTCAGGAGATTGAGCGGTGATGGCAGAGCGTAGATAGTTTTTTAAACAATTATCGCTCCATCCTTCAATTCTTCTCAATTTCCAATTTATGTCTGGGTTATGTTCTTGAAGCCATGGATAACCCAAGATCAATTTGGTGCGGGGAGACTCAAATACGAAAAAATCTGTCATCTCATGATGATTTCCTGATGCTATCAGGTGCAATTTAACAGTTTTACTGCAGATATGGGCTAAAGTCTCACCAGTAACTCCAGCAATAGAAATTGAAGGAATTTCAAGAGTGGGCAGTGAAAATTTTCTGACTAGATCCAAACTTATTAAATTTTGTTCTGCACCAGAGTCAATAAGAGCTGACACAGAATGACGATCATGATTTATTTGGATGATGGTAGGGAGCATTAGACGATGTGCAGAACAGAATGCTGAAGTGTCCACCAGTACAGTCCTCCTTACTGGTGGGCGTTCTCGTTTCCCCTAAATGGACAATTAGCAATGAAATGGCCAGATCTGTCACAATACATACAAAGCTTGGAATTGATACGTCTTTGTCTCTCCTCAGGAGTTAAACGAGTTCATCCGATCTGCATAGGTTCAGATTCAGGCAGGACAGAATACTTCTCTACTGGAGGTTTAGGGGACGGACCGGCAGCTTGGTTCTTATAGTTCGCTGACAGACTTTTGTAGGCGTGGGGCTCACCTGGTGTCATGAACCCGGAAGTGAAGCAGTTGTTTTGTTTTTTTTAGGAGAAGAGAGAATAGATACAAGCAAACACAATATTAGTTATCCATAACATAATATACCATGTAATACATAACTTCTTCATAACATCAAATAAGAACATCAACACAAATCCAAGTAAACAAGATATCTCCTATTAATATTTTTCTTTTTCTTACATGATTTAACAAAATACAACAAATACACACCTAAAGGAAAAAATAACTAGATAATTAATGAATAAAAATAAAATAAAAATAAAAAATAGAAGTGGAGAAAGAAATAAAAAGAAAATAATAATAATACTAATAAAATAAAATGTGGGGTATTACAATCAATCCAGATGAAGAGAATGAAGAGCGTGAAAAAATGTCATGAAAGGACTCCATATTTTATAAAATTTTGCGGAATTGCCTTTCATTGAATATCTAATCATCTCCAGTTTTAGAAAAGACATGGAATCTTTTAGCCACTGCCCAGTAGAGGGTGGTTTAGTTGATTTCCAATGAAAAAGAAGACGGCGTCTTGCCAATAAGGAAGTAAATGATAAAATATTCAATTGATCCGAAGTGAACTTTTTATAGTTAACTGGAAGCCCAAATATCGCAACATGGGGTGTGGGTTCAATGACCATAGAGAGAATCTTTGACATTGTATCAAAGTAATTCTGCCAAAAACTATGAAGTGATGCACAGGAATAAAACATGTGAGTTAAATTACAAGAAGGTGCATGACATTTATCACATTTGTCAGAAACGGAAGGGAAGAATTGCGACAGGCGAGTTTTAGAGAAATGAACCCTAAAAAGAACTTTAAACTGTATAAGCGAAAGTCGAGCACAGATTGAACTTGAATGAATGTTCTTAAGAGCATTATTCCACCAATCCTCTCCCAAATTTAGACCCAGTTCGAGCTCCCAAGCCGCCTTGATCTTGGTAATGGGTGAAGAATCTAGAGAAAGAATTTCATTATAAACTTTAGAGATATATGACTTTTGAAGAGGATCCCAACTCAGAAACATCTCCCATTGCAAGTTCTGCGGCTTGGAAGGGAAATCAGAAAACAGAGTCTTAGCACAATGTCTAATTTGAAAATAACGAAATAGATGAGAAGGAGGGAGATGAAATTCAACTGAGAGGTCCGTAAAAGTGGAAAAGATACCTTCTTTATAGAGGTCATTAAAACATATCAGCCCTTTATTACCCCATAATAAAAATGCTGAATCTGTGAGTGCTGGTTGAAATAAGTGATTTTTCAGTAAGGGAGTAAGTGTAGATGCTGAATTAAATTTGAAGTGCCTCCTAAACTGACACCAAATTTTTAAAACAGAACGAACTACTGGATTGTTAGTGAAACGAGACAAGTTAGATGTAGTAGGAGAAGTAATAAGAGCACTTAATGAGGACTGGGAGCAGGATAATGACTCCAACTTGCACCATGGGAAGTCAAAAGATCCAAACCAATATGAAATCTTGTGAATATGGGCCGCCCAATAATAAAGCTGAAAATTAGGAAGTGACAATCCACCATTGAATTTGCATCTATGCAGTGTGGTTTTGCTGATTCTGGGTGATTTTCCACACCATATAAAGCCAGAAATAACTTGATCTAGTGTTTTAAAGAAATGTTTTGGCAGAAATAGTGGGAGAGAATTGAAGAAAAATAAGAATCTGGGTAAAACATTCATTTTAATTACATTGATTCTACCTATAAGTGAGAGAGGCAAACTATTCCATCTTTGGAGGTCCAATTTAATTTTAGAAATTAAAGGCAAAAAATTAGCATCAAAAAGAGAACTTAATGATCTTGTTACATTAACACCCAGATACTTAAAACCAGAGCTGCTCAATTTAAATGGTATGTCACAGTTCAAAAGCTTTAATGCAGCTGCGTTAATTGGATAACATTCACTTTTAGCAATATTTACTTTATAACCAGAAAATGATCCAAATCTCTGAAAAGCAGATAAAATTGATGAAATTGAAAGAGTAGGATTTGAAACATATAACTAGGGCTGAAACAACGAATCGATAAAATCGATAAAAATCGATTTTTAAAAGTGTTGGCAACGAATTTCATCATCGATTCGTTGTGTCGCGCGATTATGCATCTTTCACGGCGCCGCGGAGCTGTTTTGTTCACCGGTGAAGCTTTTGTCAAAGCTGGCTGAGCCTGACTGAATAAAGTTTGAAAAAAAAAAAAAAAACTGCAGCGTCAGCGTGCTGCGCCTGCGCGTGTGTGTGGCTTCTGAACAGAGCGAGGAGGGAGGAGGAAACAGCAGAGACTGTTTTCAAAGTCTATTTTACAAATGACCGACGCGACGCAGAGAAAACTGTAAATAAGTCCTACAACGTGTGGGAGCACCTGACGCTTCACAAAGATAAAAAAAGCTTT
>JBBPBX010041987.1:18243-28601 GCA_038048925.1 Garcialebias charrua | reverse complement strand
GTCCAACTTTTGGGTCTCTTCTGTCTCACCTGTAGTTGAAGGTTCACTTACCGGGCTCTCGTCCTCGGATGAGCAGTCCCTTGTGTCCTCTGCGGTACCTGCGGTTAGGCAGTCTGTATCACAACTAGGAGGCACTTTTATTGGCAGGGGTTTTCTCACTGTGCTCCACATTTTCTGTTGGCCATAGTCTATAATCGCTTCAAAGCGGTTTATAAAATCTTGGCCAACCAAAAATGGGAATGAGTCAAGGTTAGACACAAACACCGGGTGGCGTAGTGTCATTTTGCCAATCTGCATGTGAACCATAGCTATAGCTGTCAGGGTTGTTCTCGTCTCTGCGAGACCCTGTAGCTCAATAGCACATTTCTCAAAGGGTATTTGCCTGTCAACACCGTTAGCGGCGGTCCTCAGCTCCTCGAACAGCTTGGCCGACATAATAGTTATATCAGAACTGCCATCCAGGAGGGCTTCACGCTCAAGGACACCTTCCAGTGTGATGGGCAGGTAAGCTTTCTTAGCCACCCCCCTTTGTATAAAGTTACACAGAAACCTCACAGGTCTTGGCCCACGTTTCTGTTCACGTGTGACTCTGTCTGTGTAATCTTGTTCACTGCCAGCATCTTGTTGGCTGACAGCATCATGACCTTCAGGAAGTTGTAGACTATCAGCAGTTTGTTTGCTGTCTTCGTCATCAACTGTGTGCTCAGAGTTGTCAAGGACAAGGTCACTCATTGTCCCAGTATGGTCATCCTCTGTATCATTCAAGTTTTCAAACAACCAACTTACATCCACCACCTCATCAGAGCTTGGAGGTTTGATGCCTTTGTTCTGGAACGTTTGCGACCTTTTGCATGTCTCGGAATGTGTCATCCGAGGTGCAGGTCCACGTCTCAGGGGTCCCTTCCGGGCCCACCCTGGTCTTGGGCGTCCTGTAGAGCTAACACCCACCTTTAGTTGTTTTTTAGTTTGAAAATCTTGTTTAATCTCGCCTTTTTTAGGACTGGAATCCAGCTCCAGCGAGTGGGATTTGACCGCTTCACCTGGGGACACCTGTAAGGGTGTTTTGATTAGCATGTTAGCTTCAAATGCATTTATAGCACACTGTTTTATTTCTTCCATGGTTTGCTTTTTTGGAATAACCATGGTGAGCAGCTGAAGTCTTATCTCAAAGACGAGATGGAAGAAAAAAGACCACTTAAAGTCTTCATCTTCTTCCATGCCTGGTGTATATTCACCACCAAAATGAGCTTTAAGAAGCCTGTCGTAAAACATCAGAGGATGTTCACCTGCTTCTTGCCACACGTACCTGTCAACTGAGAATTCACCCCCTTGGCTCGTTCTAAGCCATTGTGGGGCCCTGATGGAGCGGACCCCCTCACTCGTTTCACCCTGTTCAACGTCCATTATTGTATTGATTTTGTGTGAAAAAAATCAAAAGATTGTTCTCATGTTAGTGTTTGCAAATAAATATTCACTTTTAACGTAGCACTGAGTCAAATAAACTAATCAGCTGAGGTTTACGCGTTTCACTGTGTAATAAGTATTCATAGGTACCTTATTTCAGGTTTTTACCCTCAATGAACTTTGTAAAAGTTAAATGCACTCTTGCAGTGTTAACTTTAAAATAGAACTTACGTTCAAACAACAGTTACTAACTAACCCAAGCAGCCTGATTTCCGTTTTTTCTTACTCAAACGCTTATAAAAGAGGGCTGACTTAAATGCAATGACTTCACTAAAATGTGACAGGATGCTGCTTGAGCATGCCTTTAAAAAGATGTCTTGCAGTCTCAGTGAAACTGATTTTGTACTGCATTTGACAGTTATCAGGAGTGAAAAAGGACGTTCTGTTCGTTATTTTAAACAATTTTTTATTTAAAATAAACGAGTGTTCGTGCGCTCAGCATAACAGTACAGTAATGATGTTCCTTCAAATAAAAATCAGTGATTTTTATCAATTTGTTGTCTTGTGACATGTTCAAATCTGGTCTGCTTTCTTTGCTTCTTTGGAGTGAAAAATGTACTTTCGTTTGTTATTTTAAACTTTTCATTTAAAATAAACTGGAGTCATTAATTTTACACAGAAAAACGTTAAAAATGCAATTTTTAACTGAAAGTGTACAGATGTACAACAATTCTGTTTAAAATTCAGAAATGTGAAGAGCTTAATGTGGAAATGCTCTGTTCTCCATCATTTTTTTGTTATTTAACTTGAAGATCAAATAAAAAATGCTTTTTGAGTGTTATTTTAAATCTCTTCAGTATTTAAAATGAGCACAAATTGTGTGTCTGTACCTCTGTTATACTAAAACTTGTATTTAGAATAAACAGGAGTTTTTGTTTGCGTACAGAACAATTTTAAAAGCTGGTAATTCACCATAAAAATGCTGACTTCTTTATGATGTTTTTGAGAAAACTCATCTGTCAACGTCTTTTAACCAACAGGGGGCAGCTTTGAGTCTTAATTTATCACGTGGAGACTGATTTATTTCATTCAGTATTTAACTGAAAACTACCATTTAGAGTTAGTTTCTAGTATGTTCGTGATAAACGCTCGAACCACGTACTTGTCAGAGACAAATCTATGTTGTTAGACAGTTTAGATGGCTTTAGATGAGTTTTTTAAGCTTCTAGTGAAACTTCTTTTCACTCTGCGAGTGTGTGACTGCTTGTCACCCGAAAGTGCACCAGGAAATGACGACAAGAACGGGCGGGCCAACGCAGCGTGCGTAGCGCGTCACCAGCTTCTTACGTGAGCGAGGCGGAGCTCGCTACAACACACGTGACGTCAACAAATCAATCACAGCATATGTAGTTCATTCTCCAAGCATTAATGGCGAATGTAGTTTCTTACCTTCGACCAATGTAGCGCCGGAAATGACGACAAAGTGGGCTGGTCGCAACGGCGTGCGACGTGATTGACAGCACACAACAGCGAATCAGCGTTCGCTACAAGAGTGATTGACAGCACACAACACTCGTTTCATCCAATCACAGCTCATAAACGGACATGAGACACGTCTTCTTAACGTTAGCTTGCACAGCAGACCTCAACTTCATAGACTCTTAAAACAACTCAAACGCTAACTTCCCAAAATTCTGAAACATGCGGCGAACATCTAGACAGGCCAACTTAGTTACGCTCAGTAACCCAGCACTGCAGCTGTTGAACAAACACGGACTCTCTCGGAGTCACTTCAAGGTCGGTTCCGTCCACGTTAAAGGAGCAGAACTCGGGTTTCACGAACCACTAACCGACACGTTCTAACAGTATATGCTGCTTCGACCTTCTTTAAAATGTAAAATACCACAACAGCAATCTTGTAGATGTTAAATTAGCTTCCAGGGCAGGCAGTTTGACTCGGCGATCAAACAACAAAGTTCTGTACCGGAGTGTGTGCTTGAACTGGGTCGAAGCCGAACCAGAACTCCCACAGACAACGGGCTGACAAAAACTTCACCTGAATGCTTCCAACAGCGTGTAACAGAGTTGAAACCAATAATAATTTCTCAGCTTTAAATGACAAAAACATGCAGAACCTGCTTGTATCGACACTTCCAGCCAAAATTATTATCCTCAGAGTTTAAAACTTGGATTCCATTATGCAAACATGACGTTACAAGTTCATGAGAGACCACAGATTTATCAATAAACTTTTAGAAGCCGATACGAGGCCACCAGATGTAAGGGGTTATGGGAGGAGGGTCAGTTTTAATACTGACCTCCTTTTTACCTTAATTTACTTATTCAGATTGAATAGTAATTTCACGGATTCTCTTCTTTTTCAGTTTACCCAATATTTCTGTGATCTTTATGATGGATAAATAAACAGAGCCATTAAGTGACAATGGACATTGACTTAGTTTGATATGTCAAAGAGACACTATCATTTATTTAAAATAAATCAACTAAATTAACACCATTACACTTGATTGACATGATTTCACTTTCTTTCAAATTAATACGTCAGCACACTTAAATTTAACACAACAGACTTCAATATTGGATGTTAACATATTTAGTCTGTGGGCTCTTCAGCTTAATATAGTTTCCAGCTTAGAATTGAGGGAAAAAGATAGGAGGAAAGATTTAAGAAGAATTGGGAGGTTAAGAGAGGAAGTTTATCTTGCATTTATGAAACCAGATGACACTCTTCCGTACGCGTCCAGCTTAAGATATCATCACACCTCCAGTAAGCAAACAGCTGCTCCTTTACCTTAAGACGTCCGCCTTGGTTCTGGCAAAGAGCTGTGGTCAGCCTTGGACTGACGAGTCGTCGGTCCCGCAAGTCCAAGCTGGACTCCAGACGTGTTTACCTTGTCGGTGTCGGTGATACTCGCTTTCGTCGGCAGAAGCCGTGACAGTCGTGGTTTCTTGGCTCAAGATAATTTATTCCAGGAAGGAATAACAAAGTTGGAGCTTACGCTTATTCGAAGTGGACTCATAACAGCCTGTTATCAGTCCTTAGCTGAAGACGCAGGTCGTTAGCTCTTGACCAAACGTACCCAGCTCTTTGGGAAAAGTTCACATCTCTTTGAAATTCCTAGCAAACTCTCAGGAACCTTCTGGTTCCTTCCAAACTCTTGCAGACTCTATAGTTCCAGCAACAGCTTAGAACTTAAAGAAGGATCAAAGAGAGGAGTGAGGCTTGTCTCTTTTTCATTGGTCCACGGACCAGTTGAGCAATTCACTTGCCGTTATCACGACCCAAGGTTACAGCCCGAGCAGAGGGAAATTGTTTAGGAAAAGACAGAGCAGCTGGAGCCCTTTTCAGGAGAAACAACGGATTAAACTGTCTTCTTATTTCTAAACAAAACAGTCGGGTCTCTGTGACCCGAGATTTCACCTTTAACACAGCAGTGAACACCGTTTAACTCTTACAGAATAACACAGCTTAAAAGCACACATCATGAAAATGACAAAAGTTATTCTTTTGATCACATCAGCCTAAAATCAAAGATAGAAATAGTCTCTTTTTGGTGACTATGTTATCAGATTATAGCTAAATGAATGATTTTGTAGTAAATGTCTTGCTTTACTGAGAGGTCAGTAAAGGTCATCTCTGGAACAGTTCAAAAGTACACAGGTGTCTTAAAAGTGGACAAGGTCATGCCCACTACAAGACACACAGATGAGGATCTCAACTTTAAGCTGGATGATCTACTGCAATAAAAATATAACTGAAACACAGAGAAAAACATGTGGTCCTTACGTTTATGGTGTAGTGCAGATGTGGGATGGACATGGACCAGGGGCCGTGATGCTTTGGAGGCTGTGGAGAGACAGGTGATGAATACAATAGATGCAGCTATAACATAAAACTAAAAACTAAAGGAAAAAAATACTGTAACATGTCATTACTGTACCTTTATGAGGATGCTGTGCTGGTTAATGGAGGTGGGCAGGTGGTCTTGCTGAGGCTGGTAGAGTGGAGAAGAGGAGGAGGAGTATGCTATGGACATAAGCAGAAGTGGATTAACAGATGAACTTACTGTATAACATGACACAAAACAGAAAAATAAAAATAACATTTCATTACCTGTAACGGGAGGGGGGGATGTGTGTATAACTGGGGAGAGGGTGAGCTGTCCATGGACTCCTGGCTTGCTGCAGCAGAACTGGATGGCATTTCTTCTGCTACTCCACTAGCAGATCCTGGAGGCGCTGCAGAGACCTTATGTACATACTGTAACATGATGCTCTGCACAGCCTCTTGTTTTTTGTTGTCCAGGATCTGTTGGTAACAAGCCAGGTCGTCCAGGACAGCTCTTGAGACCCTAAGGAACCTCTCCCCATATGCGTCCTGTGCCTCAAACTGGGCCAAGCCATTCTGGACTTCCCTAAACACCTTGGCCAACTCCTGCCGCGTGAAGACCTTGGGCGGAGGGCTTGGCATGACCTGCTGCTCCTCCTCCTCATCCATGACTTGCCTGTCCAGTTGCATCAGGTCATTCGGGGACAACTCCTCTCCTGCTTCACCCAGCAGCTGTTGGACATTGTCCTCCTCCATATGGAGATCCAGTGACCTGCCCATCTCTACAACATTCTGGATGACACTGGTCACTTTCTGGGAACTAGGTGATGCCTCAACAAGCTGTGGACACAGCTTTTTCCACACGCCACTCAAGTTTCTTTGCGTCACCCGTTCCCAGGAGTGGCCAATGTTGTGTACAGCATCCAAGATGTTATACTGTTTCCAGAAGTATTTCAGGATGATTTCTGGGTTTTTCTCTTTTTCCTCCAAAGCATCACAGATGACCCTCTGGAGGTAGTAGGCCTTGAAGGTGCTGATGACCCCCTGGTCCATTGGTTGGATGAGAGAGGTGGTGTTCGGAGGCCGGTACACCACCTTCACATGTGTGTTCATGTCGGTAAGATGTGCAAGGTGCCCTGGAGCATTGTCCAACACCAGCAAGACTTTAAAGGGAATGCTGTTGGTGTTACAAAATCGCCGGACATCTGGCACAAAGTGTTTGGTGAACCAATTTTCAAATACAGTACGGCCAGTGTTACACAGGCCTTCTGGTTTGTGCTCCAATAGACTGGCAACATTTTTTAATTAATGTTTTTGAAGGCTCTGGGATTCTCAAATTGGTACACCAACAAAGGCTTCAATTTGCAATCCCTAGCATCATTCGCCCTGAACAGCAAGGTCAAACTCTCCTTGCCAACCTTGTTACCTGGTGTTGTTTGTTTGTCCCTGCTAATGTAGGTACGGTCGGGCAAACGCTTCCAGAACAGCCCTATCTCATCGACATTAAACACCTGCTGGGCAATGTACCCGCCGTCCCTGATGACCTGAGCCAGTTTTTCTGGGAAGGCCTCAGTTGCCTCGTGGTCACCACTGGCGGCCTCCCTTGTTTAAATGCACACAAACATGACACGGTTAAGTTGATGTAACACTGTAATAAAAGGAAAAAGGAAAAAAATCATAAGTCTGGGACTACCTGTAATTTAAAAAAAAGATAAATTAAACACATGCTCACCTACCTTATCTTTATGTTATGAAAATTGGCTCTCTCCTTGAACTGTTGGAACCACCCTTTAGATGCGTTGAACTGCTCTGGTCCACTGCCATCACCCCCCTCAGTTGAAGTGCCTTCTCCCCCATCAGTCTGTGATGAAATGCCCTCCCCCACTTGCACCCCCCTCCCCTGTTGCACCCCCCTCATCCCTCGCTGCTTGTTGGAGCCTAAGGTAGATCTTCCTTGCTTTCTCCCTAATCACTGAGAGGCTCACGGGCCTCTGTGACTGGTCCTGAAGCCATAGCACTAGCAACCTCTCCATCTCAACGTTCAGACCTGACGTCTGTTTGGTAATGCTCGTGGACCTCATGGGAGCAGAGTCACGAACATGCTACAAAATCCTCTGTTTGTCAGTGATTATTGTTTCCACATTGGAACACGCAAACCCTAGCTTCTCTCCTATCGCACTCGGGGTTAAGCCCTGATCTGACAATTTTATAATTTTCAGTTTCGTCTCCAGCGTTATGGCTTTTTGTGGTTTCTTACCAGCAGCCACGCTCCCATCTGTAGACTTGTTCGCTCGCTTGGGGCCCATTTTGGAAAATTTCACCAAAGTTTGCTTCGCTAGCTAGCTAATAGCTTTGTAATACGTTCAAATTCACTGTCTTCAATCGCCAAAACTCACCACGCGGCTCGGCTTGGCGCGTCCCTTTAAATACCTTTCAGAACCTGTATCCCTCCGCCTTTGTTTCGCCAGGTACAGTACGCCTGTATACATCCGCTGAGGTAATTTCACATTGTGACTACACCCGCCCCCTCCACGCACCAGCTGTACTTTTCCATTGTCATCAGCCAACAGCCAAGGTAACTCCGCCACCCATCACCACCCCCGTCCCTCACGTAAATTTCCGCCGTCATGACAATTTTACGCTTCGTAATGACGCACTTATGCCGTAGCTCAATTACATACCTTTAACAGGTCTCGTTCGTAAGTCCCGCATTATTATGCCGTACCTCGATTTCATAGTTTCAACTGGGTTTGTTCGTAAGTCCCGCATTTCTGCCGTACCTCGATTTCATACTTTCTACGGGGCTCGTTCGTAAATCCGAGTTGCCATAGGTCGGGGGCACCGTATGTCGGGGACTCCCTGTATATATATATATATATTATGTATTTTTTCTTCTTCTTCTTTCGGCTGCTCCCTGCGTTAATGCCGGCTACCCACCAAACGCATTTCGGGCAGCGGAAGCGTCCGGTTTACATTGAAAGTCTATGTGGAGGAGCGGCGAGGAGCGGCGAAGCGTGACGCGGTGCGGCGCGTTTTGAGCAGTTCGAGCGGCGCGGCAGAGCGCGGTAGTTCTTTTCTGCGCACGCGGCCCGTCCAAAAGCAGCCGGAGTTCAAATATTTGAACTTTGGTTGCTCGCCGTTGCTCGCCACGTTGCAGCAACAAATCGGGAGAGACTCTGCTATGTGATGACACAACGATGACAGGACTTTTTTTGGACTTTTCAAACTTAGCCCAACGAGCCTCCATGAAGAAACCAGCCTCCGGTAAGAAACTTGGCATTTTTACAGTTGCCGCTGTCCGCTTGAGCTTACGATCACCCCAAACATAAAAAAACGTTTTAATCTCAACTAAGACTTTCGGAGCTGCAGTTTGGCTCGTAGAAAACCCACTCAAGTAGTAACGAGGCTCACGATCAGTTGATTTTATCTGCCCGGTGTACAACAAACAAAACAAACCCGACCGGAAAAGGACCAAGACGCTCCTCCCACTGCGCGTCTTCGGTGTGAACAGACATCTGTTGACAAGCGGCCAACACCGTGCATTGAGAGCTTTTTTGATGCTCAAGAGGCGTTCGGTGGGAACCCGGCATAAGGGTCACCACAGTGAACTGTTGCATGAAGACTTGGCAATTATTTTACACCGGATGTCCTTCCTGGCACAACCCCAGATCACCAAGCTACCACAGCCCTCTGTGTGGAACAGAGAGTTGTCATTTAGGGCACCCGGAGGAGCAAATGTTGGGGGTTGGGAGCCTTGCTCAAAGGCACAGAGTGGGACAAATGAGGGAGGGGACAGGTGTGGGTGCTTCACCTATCCCACCCACATTTTTGATGTTGTCGGTACTGGGACTTGAACCGACAATCTTCCCATCACAGACCCACCATCCTCTGCGCCACCAGTCTCCTCATACAGGAAGCCCTCGAGGTACGTCAGGGATTGGGACCTACGAGTGTGACTTAGGTCGATGTTGTCGTACCTCGCGGACCAAAAACACGTGCCTGTCGTAGGTCCGCGTTTCCGACATAGGTCACGGCTATACCGCTAACGGAGCGTCGCACACATATTTAACGGCATGAGACTGAACAAGCAGACATACTAGGCCATAAACTTGCACAGAACTTTACATGTACAGTAAATGAATACTGTACAATAAATAAAAAATATAATTTCTTACTTTGAGCTGGTCAAAGCCTGCCTTCGTCTTTTAGTATTAGCTCTTGCACCCGTCCGAGCTCCCCCAGCTTCCTTACGCTCCACACGCACACACGTGGTCAAAACTGTTTAAAAGAAGGACTGTTAGCTTCTTAACTTCATACATTTGGAGCCAGAAAAAAAAAACTTACTGAAAGCCGTTTCTCCGCGATGTTCCTCCATCCAAAACAAGCTGCTCGGCGTTAGCTACGGTTAGGCCCCGCCATTAGCAGCATGTCAGTTCATTCAAAAAGGCTGTCGGCTTTGTATCTCCGCGTTAGCTCGGTGTCCCCCGACATCTTAGGCTGCCAGGCGGACATTTGCGGCGAGCTCCCGGCCGCAGATGGCCCCTCCGCGGCATGTCGGCTCAGTGTCTTCGCCTGTGTTAGCTGCTCTGTTTAGCTGCTGTCGTTAGCATGTCGGGCGGCGTTGTGGGAGCTATCGCGGTGCGATCCGCGGCTGCTCCTCCGGGTCTGAGACGTCTACAGAGTTGGCCGAGTGTTTCCAGCTAATTTATCCATATGAGGCAACCCTGATCGGACACACGGTCCTCTAGAGCCAGCTGACAGGAGCCTCTTTGGTGGAGCTCTATTGACCGCATTAGACAATTGTAAAATGGCGACCGGAAACGACCGGAAGTTGCGTAAATACGATAAAATTGTAATAAAAACATAATATTAATAATTATACTTTATTTATAAAGCCATTTAAAACAACCACAGCTGCAACAAAGTGCTGTACACATGAAATTAATAACATTTAAACACACACAAAAAAAAAAATATATATATATATTTTTTAATCATATTTTTATTAAATATGATAAAATCGTAAGTCTGAGTTGCCGTAGGTCGCGGGTGTCGTACCTCGAGGGTTTCCTGTATATATATATATATATAGTATATATATATA
>JBBPBX010041987.1:0-12023 GCA_038048925.1 Garcialebias charrua | reverse complement strand
TATATATATATACTGTATACTGTTTACTGTATACTGTATACTGTATAAGGTAAAGAGTATTGGTCCAAACACTGAACCCTGAGGAACTCCATGACGAACTTTGGTGTATGATGAAGGTTCATTATTTACATTTACATATTGGAATCTATCAGATAAATATGATTTATAGATTTATTTATAGATTTATTCTTCTTTCTGCTACCTTTCATTTTTTTACATTTTGTACACTATCATTTAATGAGATTGTCTTGTATTGTTTCTTCTGTAAAAAAAATGAACAAATTTAATAAACATAAACATAAACAAATATGATTTAAACCAATTTAGAGCCATTCCTGTAATTCCAATATCATATTCAAGTCTCCGTAGTAGAATATTGTGATAAACTGTATTAAATGCAGCACTGAGGTCTAACAGGACCAGTGTACTGTAGATACAAGTCCATTGTCAATGGCCATGATAATATAATTAGTAACTTTCACCAGTGCAGTTTCAGTGCTATAGTGAGGTCCAAACCCTGATTGAAACTCTTCAAACAGATTATTTATTTGCAGATGATCACGCAACTGACCTGCAACCATTTTTTCTAGAATTTTTGTAATGAAAGTTTGATTAGATATACTGTAGTCTATAATTGGCTAGGATTCCTGAGTCAAGGTTATATTTCATATGTAAAAGTTTAATTACAGCAATCTTAAAGCTCTGTTGTATGTAACCATTCATTACAAGCAGTACTGGCATCTGCCAGGGATTTACTGGCAGCTTTCACGCTAGTGACAGATGACATGGCTTCTCTATATTTAATTGTTTTTTTTTTTTAAAGCAGACAAGTTAAGCAGCTCCAAGACATGGTTATTAATTAAGGGAAATACCTCTTTAAATAGCCTGGTTGGGATGGGATCCAGCAGACATGTGGTTGGTTTGGATGAAGCTATTATTTTTGACAATTCAGAGATCCCAACAGGACAAAAACAGTCCAAACATAAATCAGGTTCTAGTGACATTTTTAAAGTTGTTGTCTCATCTGACACAGAACCAGAGGCAATGCTAGGAATGTTGGTTTGAATGGTTTTCCTGATTGAAACAATTTTATTTATAAAGAATCTCACAAACACCTCACTGCTTTTAATTGTAGGGATACGGTACATGAATCGACAGAGATAGGATTTTTTTTTAGACTAGCTGTGGTACCGAAAAGGTACCTGGATTTATTTTTATTCTTATCAAGTTGGTTTTCTGTTGTTGGAATTCTGTGCAAGTCATAGTTTGTCCATCACAAATTATATGTTCAAACATAAGGCTGTCCATAGGTGCACTTGTCTGCAGGACATCTTAGGTTTTAGATCGAGGACTTGACTTTGTAAATGTGTTACCTGATTTGCGGACATTTGTTTTGGACACTCAGATGAAGAGAGAAGTCAAGCTGTCAAAGGAACATCACCTGGTAGTGAGCTAGATCAGAAGACTGGGCAAGATACCGGACAGACTTGGTAGACCCAAATGTGCAATGAGAGTTTGATGGAAATGCCTAGCACATTAGGACAATCTTCAACTCACTCCACAGGGAGAACCTTAACTGTATCTCAGCTGAGGCAGGGGGATGCTGTTAAGGTTCTTAGGTCTGAATGGGCCATTTTTCATACCTCGATTGTTGAGATGACTGCCTTGAACAAGGTTGTTGGTGCTTCTCGCCATGGCCAACCTCACACTTATTGGGGGATACACCAGGTTAGGAAGGCTGTCAAGCTGAAGGAGTCCTATTTTGCCAGTTTGGCTTCTGAGACTCCAGAAGCAGCTGAGGAGTACCGGAGGGCCAAGCAGGCCACAGTCTTGGCCGTTGCTAAGGCAAAGGCTTGGTTGTGGGAGGAGTTTGGTGAGGCCTTGAATAGAGACTCTCAATTGGCACTGCGTAGATTCTGGCAAACCATCAGGCGGCTGAGGCAGGGAAAGTAACACTTTACTAATGCTGTATTCAGTGAAGGTAGGGTGCCATTGCCAGTGATTTTGTCATGAGGTGGAAGAAACATTTCTCAGACCTTCTCAATCCCATTGGCATGTCTTCCATGGAAGAAGCTGTGTCAGGGGATTTTGGGTTTGGTCTGTCCATAAGTGAGGCTGAGATCGCCACAGTAATTTAAAAAAGTCTGAGGCAGCAGGGTTCCGGGGGTGGACGAGATCTGCCCTGATTTCCTTAAGGCTCTGGATATTATGGATCTGTCTTAGTTGACAAGCCTTTGCAATGTTGCATGTCCACGCAAGGCAGTGCCACTGGATTGGCAGACAGCGGTGGTGGTTCCACTCTTCAAACTGGGAGACCGTAGGGTATGGTCCAATTATAGGGGCATCACTTTCCTTATCCTCCCAGGTAAGGTCTATTCAGGGGTACTACAGAAGTGAATGTGATTACTGGTCAGGCCTCATATCCAGGAGGAAAATGTTGGTTCCATCCTGGCCATAGACCATTGGACCAACTCTTTACCCTCACTAGGGTCCTTAAGGGCTCATGGGAGTTTGTCTATCCAGTTTACGTGTTTTGTGAACTTGGAAAAGGCGTTCAACATTGTTCCTTGATGTACTCTATGGGGGGTTCTTCATGATTATGGAAATGGGTGTCCATGCTATGTGCTATTTAGTCCCTCTACAAGAGA
Source organism: Garcialebias charrua (assembly GCA_038048925.1). Lineage (NCBI taxonomy): Eukaryota > Metazoa > Chordata > Actinopteri > Cyprinodontiformes > Rivulidae > Garcialebias > Garcialebias charrua. Next base: position 9,375 of record JBBPBX010041987.1, on the reverse strand, counting down.
TGTGAGCATTTGGTTTGCATTGCCAGTAGTAAGTAGGACCCCTTCAGGGTGGGAGTTGGACACTGCCAGGGCTGCCCGTTATCAATGATTCTGTTCATAACTTGCATAGAAAGAATTTCTCGATGCATCCAGGGGGCAGAGGGAGTCTGGATTGATCGTCTCAGGATTCCTTCTCTACTATTTGTGGATGATGTGGTCCTGTTGGTGTCATCATGCCACAATCTTCAGCTCTCACTGGAATAGTTCTCAGCCAAATGTGAAGTGGCTGGGATGAGAATCAGGGCCTCTAAATCTGTGGCCATGATTCAGTTGGAAAAGTGTGGATTGCTGTCTTTGCATTGAGTGTGAGGTTCTGCCTCAAGTCAAGGAGTTCAAGTATTTTGGGGTTTTATACACAAGTAAGGAAAGAAGGTTTCATGAGATTGACATACAGCTTGGTGTGGCCTCTGCAGTTTTGCGGACTCCGTGCCTGTCCATTGTGGTAAAGAGAGAGCTGAGTTGTAAGGTGATACTCTCTGTTTACTGGTCAATCTACATTCCTACCCTCACCTATGATCACAAACTCTGGGTAGTGTCAGAAAGAACAAGAGCACAGTTAGATGTTTATGAAAGGAGTTTCCTCCACAAGGTAGCTGAACTTTTCCTTAGAGATAGGGGGAGAAGTTCAGTTTTCCAGGAGAGACTCCGAGCAGAACTGCTGCTCCTCCACATTGAGAGGAGTCAGTGAAGGGGTTCAGGCATCTGGTAAGGATGTTCCCATGGCATCTCCCTAGGGAAGTGCGTCGGGCATGTTCGACTGGGAGGAGGCTCTGGGAAAGACCCAGGGCACACTGTAGAGACTATGCCTCTCAGTTACTCTGGGAACACCTTGAATTCCTCCCAGAAGAGCTGGAAGAGGTAGCTGTGGAAAGAGATGTCTGGGCCTCCATGCTCAAGCTGCTGCCCCATGAGCCGACTTTGGAACAAGAGGAAAGGGAAGAACGGATGGATAGATGTCCTGATGCATTCTCAATAGTCCAGGTAGATACATTTATCATGGTTAAATTGGTCCTCTGGAAAGATTTTTCTTCAAATTCATCATCAGGCCAGTACTCTGTGGTTTACACTCATCTGGAGGCCAGCAGTCACTCTTTCAGTGATGAAGATGTGTACATCCTTGATATAGAGGAACGCTGGTTTGAGAGAGGAGTGAAGAAAGCCATCTTTGTGATGAGAACCCATCCACCATTAAACTGGGGCAGATGTCTTTGTGGTCAACTGTCCCCCTCTGACAATACTGTTATTGCTAGTGTCACTCAGCCCTCTGCGAATAGCAAGCGGCCATCAAGGCATTAATGTTGAATTCTTTGGCAGATGGTCCTCCTTACATGTGAACAGCTAGTTCTGGATGTCACCAGCAAACTGGTTGATGTGCTATGTGAAGGTACTATTTATAAAACAGAGTTTTTTTTCAGCATTTCAGACTGAAAAAGTCATTTGGATAAAAACAACTAAACATTTTAACAAGAAGAATCTGTCCAGAGGACCTGACTTAACCTTGTTGGATAGATAGTTAGATAAACAAACTAAAATATGAGCTTTGACTGAGGTGCTTTTATTTAAACTCATTTTCACTGGGTGATCAACATTTACCAGGAACATTTACTGGTAATAAAACAGACATTCTAAAAAAAAAAAAAGTAGTGAGTCTTAAAAAATAGTTTTATAATCATTACATGGCAATACTTTTTATTACTGGTAGTTTAGTCATATTTTTTCATTCATTCAACCTTTATTTATACAGGCTAGCCTCGTTGAGTCACGGGGACTCATTTACAAGAGGGACCTGTCTCACTCACACCAAACAACCATCCACTCTCACACTCACACCTAGGGTCAATTTAGAGTCACCAATCAGCCTAACAAGCATGTTTTTTGGTCTGTGGGAGGAAACCGGAGTACCCGGAGGAAACCCACGCATGCACGGGGAGAACATGCAAACTCCACCCAGAAAGGCCCCGGACCGGGATTTGAACCGGCAACCTTCTCGCTGAGAGGCAGCAGCTCTACCAGTTGTTTGTTTGTTTTTATCTAACATTTATTTATTTAGAAATATAAGAAAGTTCAATGTTTACAAAAGTTAGCTACTTCTGTACCTTTTTGACAAATATAATCTACAAGTCCAGCTTTGGAATTAAGTGTTAAACTAATCTGACAGGTTGTTGTTGTTTCTTCTCTTCCCTGGGAAGATCTGGCAGAATTTGTATTCCTGGGTTTGTTCCTGGTTGAAATGTCCATGAAAATGTATGGTCTCGGACCCCAGAACTACTTTCACTCTTCGTTCAACTGTTTTGACTTTGGGGTAAGTCACTCTGCTCAGAATTATAAAAACCCATGAAGTTGCAGCACTAATCAGTCTGTGTCTACAGGTGATTATTGGCAGTATTTTCGAGGTGATCTGGGCTGCAATGAAACCTGGGGCTTCGTTTGGGATCAGTGTCCTCCGAGCACTAAGACTCCTCCGGATCTTCAAAGTTACCAAGTGAGTCATCAAAACTGTGTGTGTGCTGGAAGCCCAGGTTTGACTGAATACTTTATTGTATTCATGTGTCTGTGCCTGTAGGTACTGGAACTCTTTGAGGAACCTGGTGGTGTCACTACTCAACTCAATGAAGTCCATAATCAGCTTGCTGTTCCTGCTCTTCCTCTTCATTGTTGTCTTTGCTCTGCTGGGCATGCAATTGTTTGGCGGACAGTGAGTTTTTTTATCCTCCAGCACCGTGTGTGTGTATTCATGTTATAGCCATTGTTGTATATTAGTGATGTGGATCCAGATGTCTTCAGGGAAATGATGGGCTTCATTTACACAGGAAAGGCTCCAAACTTGGAGAAGATGGCAGACAATTTGTTGGCAGCTGCAGATAAAGTAAGTATCTTTGGACAGTTTTGCTGTTTTTTGATTGTGTAATTACCCCCAGCTTTATTTTAAATACAGAACAGAACAATACTGTACTTGCACTGATTTTGCTGNGCGGTGGTGGTTCCACTCTTCAAACTGGGAGACCGTAGGGTATGGTCCAATTATAGGGGCATCACTTTCCTTATCCTCCCAGGTAAGGTCTATTCAGGGGTACTACAGAAGTGAATGTGATTACTGGTCAGGCCTCATATCCAGGAGGAAAATGTTGGTTCCATCCTGGCCATAGACCATTGGACCAACTCTTTACCCTCACTAGGGTCCTTAAGGGCTCATGGGAGTTTGTCTATCCAGTTTACGTGTTTTGTGAACTTGGAAAAGGCGTTCAACATTGTTCCTTGATGTACTCTATGGGGGGTTCTTCATGATTATGGAAATGGGTGTCCATGCTATGTGCTATTTAGTCCCTCTACAAGAGATGTGAGCATTTGGTTTGCATTGCCAGTAGTAAGTAGGACCCCTTCAGGGTGGGAGTTGGACACTGCCAGGGCTGCCCGTTATCAATGATTCTGTTCATAACTTGCATAGAAAGAATTTCTCGATGCATCCAGGGGGCAGAGGGAGTCTGGATTGATCGTCTCAGGATTCCTTCTCTACTATTTGTGGATGATGTGGTCCTGTTGGTGTCATCATGCCACAATCTTCAGCTCTCACTGGAATAGTTCTCAGCCAAATGTGAAGTGGCTGGGATGAGAATCAGGGCCTCTAAATCTGTGGCCATGATTCAGTTGGAAAAGTGTGGATTGCTGTCTTTGCATTGAGTGTGAGGTTCTGCCTCAAGTCAAGGAGTTCAAGTATTTTGGGGTTTTATACACAAGTAAGGAAAGAAGGTTTCATGAGATTGACATACAGCTTGGTGTGGCCTCTGCAGTTTTGCGGACTCCGTGCCTGTCCATTGTGGTAAAGAGAGAGCTGAGTTGTAAGGTGATACTCTCTGTTTACTGGTCAATCTACATTCCTACCCTCACCTATGATCACAAACTCTGGGTAGTGTCAGAAAGAACAAGAGCACAGTTAGATGTTTATGAAAGGAGTTTCCTCCACAAGGTAGCTGAACTTTTCCTTAGAGATAGGGGGAGAAGTTCAGTTTTCCAGGAGAGACTCCGAGCAGAACTGCTGCTCCTCCACATTGAGAGGAGTCAGTGAAGGGGTTCAGGCATCTGGTAAGGATGTTCCCATGGCATCTCCCTAGGGAAGTGCGTCGGGCATGTTCGACTGGGAGGAGGCTCTGGGAAAGACCCAGGGCACACTGTAGAGACTATGCCTCTCAGTTACTCTGGGAACACCTTGAATTCCTCCCAGAAGAGCTGGAAGAGGTAGCTGTGGAAAGAGATGTCTGGGCCTCCATGCTCAAGCTGCTGCCCCATGAGCCGACTTTGGAACAAGAGGAAAGGGAAGAACGGATGGATAGATGTCCTGATGCATTCTCAATAGTCCAGGTAGATACATTTATCATGGTTAAATTGGTCCTCTGGAAAGATTTTTCTTCAAATTCATCATCAGGCCAGTACTCTGTGGTTTACACTCATCTGGAGGCCAGCAGTCACTCTTTCAGTGATGAAGATGTGTACATCCTTGATATAGAGGAACGCTGGTTTGAGAGAGGAGTGAAGAAAGCCATCTTTGTGATGAGAACCCATCCACCATTAAACTGGGGCAGATGTCTTTGTGGTCAACTGTCCCCCTCTGACAATACTGTTATTGCTAGTGTCACTCAGCCCTCTGCGAATAGCAAGCGGCCATCAAGGCATTAATGTTGAATTCTTTGGCAGATGGTCCTCCTTACATGTGAACAGCTAGTTCTGGATGTCACCAGCAAACTGGTTGATGTGCTATGTGAAGGTACTATTTATAAAACAGAGTTTTTTTTCAGCATTTCAGACTGAAAAAGTCATTTGGATAAAAACAACTAAACATTTTAACAAGAAGAATCTGTCCAGAGGACCTGACTTAACCTTGTTGGATAGATAGTTAGATAAACAAACTAAAATATGAGCTTTGACTGAGGTGCTTTTATTTAAACTCATTTTCACTGGGTGATCAACATTTACCAGGAACATTTACTGGTAATAAAACAGACATTCTAAAAAAAAAAAAAGTAGTGAGTCTTAAAAAATAGTTTTATAATCATTACATGGCAATACTTTTTATTACTGGTAGTTTAGTCATATTTTTTCATTCATTCAACCTTTATTTATACAGGCTAGCCTCGTTGAGTCACTGGGACTCATTTACAAGAGGGACCTGTCTCACTCACACCAAACAACCATCCACTCTCACACTCACACCTAGGGTCAATTTAGAGTCACCAATCAGCCTAACAAGCATGTTTTTTGGTCTGTGGGAGGAAACCGGAGTACCCGGAGGAAACCCACGCATGCACGGGGAGAACATGCAAACTCCACCCAGAAAGGCCCCGGACCGGGATTTGAACCGGCAACCTTCTCGCTGAGAGGCAGCAGCTCTACCAGTTGTTTGTTTGTTTTTATCTAACATTTATTTATTTAGAAATATAAGAAAGTTCAATGTTTACAAAAGTTAGCTACTTCTGTACCTTTTTGACAAATATAATCTACAAGTCCAGCTTTGGAATTAAGTGTTAAACTAATCTGACAGGTTGTTGTTGTTTCTTCTCTTCCCTGGGAAGATCTGGCAGAATTTGTATTCCTGGGTTTGTTCCTGGTTGAAATGTCCATGAAAATGTATGGTCTCGGACCCCAGAACTACTTTCACTCTTCGTTCAACTGTTTTGACTTTGGGGTAAGTCACTCTGCTCAGAATTATAAAAACCCATGAAGTTGCAGCACTAATCAGTCTGTGTCTACAGGTGATTATTGGCAGTATTTTCGAGGTGATCTGGGCTGCAATGAAACCTGGGGCTTCGTTTGGGATCAGTGTCCTCCGAGCACTAAGACTCCTCCGGATCTTCAAAGTTACCAAGTGAGTCATCAAAACTGTGTGTGTGCTGGAAGCCCAGGTTTGACTGAATACTTTATTGTATTCATGTGTCTGTGCCTGTAGGTACTGGAACTCTTTGAGGAACCTGGTGGTGTCACTACTCAACTCAATGAAGTCCATAATCAGCTTGCTGTTCCTGCTCTTCCTCTTCATTGTTGTCTTTGCTCTGCTGGGCATGCAATTGTTTGGCGGACAGTGAGTTTTTTTATCCTCCAGCACCGTGTGTGTGTATTCATGTTATAGCCATTGTTGTGTAGGTTAGCATTAGCTCGCTATGATATTTTCCCCTAAACAAGCACGTGAATTTGACGTTTTTCACACAAACGTTAAAAATGACAACTGGCTGTGTCATTAATCTCGAATTGGGGTGACTCCAGAACTTAATGAGTTGTACAGCCAATGATTCTTTTTAGAAAGTTTCATTAAAATCTGTCCAGTTGTTGATGACAGACAAAGTTTACTGCACTAGTTGATATTAAGACGTTCAAAACAGATCATGTCTGATCAATTTGTCCTTGGAGGTCATGTTGGGGATCATTTTCAGCTAAGACTGATTAACTGTGGCAGCCATCTTGAAAGGGGTTTCCTCTGAGGTAATCAACTGATGATATACAACTAAAACTTACGGTACTTTCTGAGTGTTTCATTAAAATTAATATCAAATGGTTCATGAATTAGTTTGCTAACACAACTTTTTAATGAACAAAGAGACAAGCAAAAACATTATCAGCCTTTGGCCTCTGATAAAAAGACTGAAGAATTGACAAAATGCAAATAAGTTTGTAATGTTTACATTTAAGAGGGAGAAAATGTTCAATTTTAAAAGTCTTATGTAAAACTAGGAACCATAATTATATTTCTAATACACTTATCAACACTCAGTATTTGTGTTAAAAACTGAGCCGATGTTTATATTTTTTGAATACAACAATAAATATTTTTATTAATTGTTTTAAATTTATTTGATTAGATTTTCTATCACCATTCTTTTACCATACAGTTGGTTAAAAAAAAAAAGGTGAAAATGAAGCACATTAATTTGCAGCTCTGAACTGACCTTTAATACTTCAGGACAATGTGGGGGTGGGGGTCGGGAGGGTTTGCTGTTGAATAAAGTGTAAATGCAGTCAAGGCCTTGTTTTCTCCCTGCAGGTTTAATTTTGAAGATGAAACCCCAACAACCAACTTTGACACATTCCCAGCAGCCATCCTCACCGTGTTCCAGGTAATGTTAACAGGTCACTGTGCTTGCTTTCATGTTGATGCTCTGCAAGCATTCGTGTCGACACTGTGTGTGTGTTCATATCAACACTGCACACGTTCATGTCAACACTGCAAGTGTTCATGTTGATGCTCTGTGTGTATTCATGTTGATGCTCTTCATGCAATCATGTTGACGCTCTATGCATGTTCATGTCAACACTGCGAGTGTTCATGTTGATGCTCTGCACACATTCATGTCAGTGCTCTGCAAGTGATCATTTCAATGCTGTGCTCACATTCAAGTCGACGCTCTGTGCATGTTCGTGTTGACGCTGCACACGTTCATGTTGACACTCTGTATGTGTTCAAGTTAATGCTCTCTGTGCATGCCAACGCTTTGTGTGTGTTCATGTTGATGCTCTGCGCATCTTCTTGTCAACGCTCTGCAAGTGATCATGTCAATGCTGTGCTCACATTCAAGTTGACGCTCTGTGCATGTTCATGCCAACACTGTGCATGTTCATGTTAAAGCTCTGTTTGTGTTCAGCTCAATGCTCTGTGTGTTCATGTTGATGTTCTGTACATGTTCATGTTGACACTCTGCAAACCTTCATGCTGATGCTCTGTGCAGATTCATGTCGATGCTCCACGCACTTTCATTTCAATGCTCGGCAAGCCTCCATGCCGATACTATGTGCACATTTATGTTGACGCTTTGTCTTCATGTTAGCACTCTGTATGTGCTCATGTCAATGCTCTGTGTGTGTTCATGTCGATGCTCTGCAAACATTCATGTCAACGCTCTGTGTGTGTTCATGTCGATGCTGTGCAAACATTCATGTCAACGCTCTGTGTGTGTTCATGTCGATGCTGTGCAAACATTCATGTCAACGCTCTGTGTGTGTTCATGTCGATGCGCTGCACATCTTCATGTCAACGCTGTGTGTGTTCATGTTGATGCTCTGCGCATGTTCATATCAACGCTCTGTGTGCATTCATGTTGACGCTCGTGTACGTTCATGTTGACGCTCTTCAAGGGCTCTTGTTGACACTCTGTGTGTGTTCATGTCAACACTGCGCACATTCATGTCAACTCTGCGAGCCTTCATGTTGATGCTCTGCACACGTTCATGTCAGTGCTCTGCAAGTGATCATTTCAATGCCGTGCTCACATTCAAGTAGACGCTCTGTGCATGTTCGTGTCGACGCTGCGCACGTTTATGTTGACACTTTGTATGTGTTCAAGTCAATGCTCTCTGTGCATGTCAACGCTTTGTGTGTGTTCATGTTGATGCTCTGCAAACATTCATGTCAACGCTTTGTGTGTGTTCATGTCGATGCTCTGCAAACATTCATGTCAACGCTCTGTGTGTGTTCATGTCGATGCTCTGCAAACATTCATGTCAACGCTCTGTGTGTGTTCATGTCGATGCTCTGCAAACATTCATGTCAACGCTCTGTGTGTGTTCATGTCGATGCTCTGCAAACATTCATGTCAACGCTCTGTGTGTGTTCATGTCGATGCTCTGCAAACATTCATGTCAACGCTCTGTGTGTGTTCATGTCGATGCTCTGCAAACATTCATGTCAACGCTCTGTGTGTGTTCATGTCGATGCTCTGCAAACATTCATGTCAACGCTCTGTGTGTGTTCATGTCGATGCTCTGCAAACATTCATGTCAACGCTCTGTGTGTGTTCATGTCGATGCTCTGCAAACATTCATGTCAACGCTCTGTGTGTGTTCATGTCGATGCTCTGCAAACATTCATGTCAACGCTTTGTGTGTGTTCATGTCGATGCTCTGCAAACATTCATGTCAACGCTTTGTGTGTGTTCATGTCGATGCTCTGCAAACATTCATGTCAACGCTCTGTGTGTGTTCATGTCGATGCTCTGCAAACATTCATGTCAACGCTCTGTGTGTGTTCATGTCGATGCTCTGCAAACATTCATGTCAACGCTCTGTGTGTGTTCATGTCGATGCTCTGCAAACATTCATGTCAACGCTCTGTGTGTGTTCATGTCGATGCTCTGCAAACATTCATGTCAACGCTCTGTGTGTGTTCATGTCGATGCTCTGCAAACATTCATGTCAACGCTCTGTGTGTGTTCATGTCGATGCTCTGCAAACATTCATGTCAACGCTTTGTGTGTGTTCATGTCGATGCTCTGCAAACATTCATGTCAACGCTTTGTGTGTGTTCATGTCGATGCTCTGCAAACATTCATGTCAACGCTCTGTGTGTGTTCATGTCGA
>JBBPBX010041986.1:17558-28602 GCA_038048925.1 Garcialebias charrua | reverse complement strand
AAATAATTTGACCAGACTAATACATAAGGATCAAACAGGATTCATCAAACAGCAACAAACTCGGGACAATATTAGGAAAGTTTTGCACGTAATGAAGCAGGTTGAAAGACATAAAATAGAGACGTTAGTGTTAAGTTCAGATGCCGAAAAGGCATTTGAATCCGTGAGGTGGTCCTTTTTGTACCAGGTACTTAGGAGGTTTGGTTTTGATAAATCTATAATCAACATTATTTCAGGGTTATATTATAAACCAACAGCTAGGATCAAAATTAACGGAGACCTCACTGAATCATTAATACTGGAGCGCAGGACACGACAGTGTTGCTGCATATCGCCACTCCTTTTTGCTTTGTTTATAGAACCGTTAAGCCAGTGGATCAGACAAAGACAAGATATAACTGGAGTGAGGACAGCCGAAGGTGAACAAAAATTGGTACTTTTTGCAGATGATCTATTATTAACTATATCTGATCCTACATAGGTTCTCCCGAAAATAATGAAAATATTATCAGAGTACTACAGTACCTGGATTATTGAGCATGCATCAGGGTATTACCAGAGTACGGTTCGTTTTCAGGGTATATGGTTCATGTAAACAAAACACAGGTACTAACTTTCTGTAACCTACACTCCAGGGATTGAGTCAATTGGGTTAAATAGTTTGCCCCAAATGTTGTGCTTATTCCAGTCCTTACCAATTCCCATATCCTCAAAACAACCTTACAACTAAAGAAAGAAAAGCGGGGTTATGGGCTCCCATGTTTACGACAATGTTACTGTGCAGCTCAGTTGAGACCATTAATATGCTTGTGCTGTCCGGATTACTCTGCAGGATGGAAGGATGTTGAAGGGACAACTATTAAAAAAATACCTGTTAAAGCCATAATAACTGACACAAAACTACAGAATAAAATTAATTTAGCAGATGAAACCATATCACGAGTACGGTAATGATATCTGCCTGGAATGAAGCAATTAAAATTTGTGGTTTGGAAAATGACTCTAATGTTTTAAGATGGTGTGCTTACTATTCAGATTCTACTCCAAATCAATATGATGATAAATTCAAATACTAGATTTCAAAAGGCTTAACAAACTATTATTCATTTGTCCACAAGGGGGCATTTCAAAGTTTTGATAACTTGAAAAGAAAATTTGATCTAAGCCCAGAATATTTTTTTCAGGTATTTACAAGTCAGAAATTACTTTAATCAGGATTTAAAAATATATTTAAATGAACTAGGATTGGTGGAAACATTTACATCATTAACTAAAGCAGTCAATAAAACTATTTCCTGACTGTATAATGCCATCCTGCAGCATAAGAAAGACAGCACTGCCTATGTAAAAGTGAAGTGGGAAAATGAAGGCAGCATGACGATTCCAGAGGAAAGCTGGGATACAGTGGATGACAACAAGATCGAAGGTATGGCGTGAGTTCTGTTGGAAAAACAATTAGATTTTTCATAACCCCTGTTCACAAAAGGTCCCAGGGAACTGGGGATACTTGTTAGAGATGTGGGGGAGAAGGTGCCAATCATTTACACATTTTTTGGAACTGTCAACCCATCCAGCAATACTGGTCTCTGATCCACGAACACTTACAGTATGTTTTCTCATCTGATTTTCCTTTCACTTTTGAAAGCATATTTTTGTGTAACATACAATCTGGATCATAATGATAAAAAACGTTTATATTTTTTATTTGCTGCAAGTAAAAAGGCCCTCACAAGGAGATGGCTCAAACCCTCTAACCCACCAAGAATTGAAGACCGGATTGATGTTGTGAAAGAGATCTATATATTGGAAAAACTGTCATTTTCTGTCAAAGTGCAGAGAAACACTTTCTATAAAATCTGGTCAAAGTAGACGGAATATGTCAAGCCTGTTAGATCTGATTTTCTATAAACCCTGCTGTCACATAGTTTGGTGCAGTTATTTGATTAGCGATATCAATGATGTGATTGTATTTTGGCTACCCCACCACCCCCACTCAAGTTCAAAGTCAAAAGTCAAAGTCAATTTTATTGTCAAAACTGCAATATGTACAGGACATACACAAGATTGAAATTGCATTTCTCTCTGTTTTGTTTAAGGGAAGAAAATAAAACAGGAAAGCAAAAGTAATGTAATATAATTATGTCATTGTAATATAACAAGTGCTTTTTCAATAAAAAGGTTAATATAAAAAAAAGAATTTAACTCTGAACATGAACAATATTTTAGAGAAAGGAAAAAACTTTACTAATTTTGGTGGAGAAAGAGAGAGTTGCTGTAGATCCAAAACATTAAAAGCTTCATAAACACGAAGCTTACTAGTTTTTTTATTTAAAATTATTTGATTAATTTGAGAAGAAAAAAAAAGAAAGATGGGAAATAAAACAGGTGACCAGTCAGAATCTTAAAAAAAAAAAAAAAAAAAAAGATTTAAGATGGATAAACAAAGAGTCTCAAAGAAAACATCAGTCTGTTTTCAGCCCAGTTTCTGACTAAAGTTTTCACAGCAAACAAAAAAATTCAGCAGCTTTCAGATAAATCAGATTCATTTTAGAGCCGATACTACTGTTTTCTTTGCTTAATAAGCCTGTAATGACGCACAAACTGCATCAACATTTTAGACACATAAACTTATTTTTTAACTACATACTGATAAATTCATTCATTCAACTTTTATTTAGTCAGGTAAATCTTACTGAGCTTCGAGGGCTCATTTACGAAAGCGACCTGCTACGAAAGCGACCTGCTAAATAAGAGAGTAAAGGGAATACTGTAAATTGTTTCATTTTATTGATTCTGGTTTACTCAGATCCTTAAAAATAAAAGAATTTCAGAGAAATCTAAAAGATTTAGATGTTTTTAAAGCATCATTTGTTCAAAACAATCAAACATGACTGGTGTACTTCAGAAGATTTTGTTGCTGAGACAAAAACGTTAACCATTTAAAAATCTTCCTCATCGCCCCATAACACTGATAATCATCCTTGCTGGCACAAAGAGATACGTTTCTATGGCGTGCAAAGAGAAAGAGTGAGTGTGTGAGTGTGCACGTGTGTGACATCTCATGAGGCAGTAAAAATAATATGCACGGAGAGAAGACTCTGCTGCCATGTGGCTGAAATACTGTACAAAGCCAGGCAGGCAGCCCAGTGCTGGTTCTGTTTGTGGGAAGGTGAATGTTTACACATCGGCCCGTCACGTGGAGCACATGTGCTCACTCAGAAAAGCAAGATCATCTGCCAGTCAGAAGGGGTGTGTGTGTGTGGGGGGAGAGCACAGTCTGGAATGGGGCCAAATATTCCCACAGAAATCTCACACTCACTGGCTGGCTGTGAACCCGGAGCTGGCGGTTTTAAACTTGAAATGACGCCTGTTGCTATTTTTGGGATGTGACCTGATGGAGGAACCCCAGAGGGAGTGACAGGAGGGGGAAGCTGATTCAGACTCTCCCCCCTACCACCACCAACCCTCTGCCCTCCCTTCCTTCTGCAAACACACAAACCCATGCTTTATTTTTTCCTGACTTGCACAGTGAGTGTGGCTTCCATAAAGCCCACTGGAGCCACGCAGCGTGTGGCTAGGAGGGTGGGGGCTACAAGTGTCAGACTCCAAACTGCTCTGCTGGCTCATGCCCAGCTCATATTTCCAAATGTAAAAGCTGAGTAAACGCCACAGAGCAGAGACCTTAAGGCCACGCAGATCAAACAGCATGACATTGTTTGATTGAACAACCATGACAGGATCAGCTGACTCACCACCCATCCAGATCCCTACCAGCACCACCCACCCCCCAAATCACAAGAGGCTCAGTCTCCACTAATACCACCTTCTTACAGACAAAAAATTGCTGCTACACACACCACCATCAAAGGGCCAACAGGTCAGAGGTCAGGTAATTAGACTGACAAATGTCAGGAGGAGGGAAGTCTCCATAACAACCCCATGATGAAACAGTAGGCAGTGGAGGTGGTCTGTTTAAGATTAAAATCAGACACCACCCTGGGCAGCAGGACCACACTTTTCACAGAGCAACTGTGTCAACTGTTGAACCTATGCCTACAGTCAACCTACTTCACACATGGGAGCAATATTATAGGCAGAAACATGGGTGTGCTATGGGGTCTCCAGTTTCTCCTATTGTTATTGTTGTTGTCTGAGCCACTGATGGAAGTTCAGTGGATATGGAACTGTATGCTTCCTCAGTCCTGGGTTACATCAGTACATGCTCTGAGAATGTATCCATAAAAAAATATGTGAAATCCTACCCAAACCGGAAACCCTGGTTAAATAGAGAAGTTCACGCCTTGTTAGCAGCCAGAGACACTGCATTCAAGTCAGGAGATAAAGTGGAGCTGAGGAAAAGCAGGAATGAACTGAAGGATGGCATTAAGAAGGCCAAGGCCACGTATGCACAGAGGATCGAGGGACAGTTCACCTCACAAGACCCACGGAGCATGTGGAAGGGTATTAAATGCATAACAGATTACAAAGGCAAAAACAAACAATGCCCCAGGGACCCATCTCTGCCTGATGCCCTCAATAAGTTTTATGCACGTTTTGATGATCCAAACAGACCTGCTAGCACCAGACTCACCTCATCACCAGATGAAGAGCATCTCAGGGTGTCCGCAGCAGAAGTGAGAGGCAGTCTCAGAAAGATTAATCCTCATAAAGCAACCGGACCAGACAACATCCCAGGGAAAGTTCTGAAGGAATGTGCGGACCAGCTCTGTGAGGTGCTGGCTGACATCTTCACCACCTCACTTGCACTGGAGTTAGTTCCCACCTGCCTGAAGACCGCGACCATCATCCCAGTCCCAAAGAGCTCCACAGTGACTGGTCTGAATGACTATAGACCGGTGGCCCTCACCCCGATAGTCGCTAAATGCTTTGAGAAACTGGTCATGTCCCACATCAAGGCAACCGTCAACATCAATGAGGACCCTCATCAATACGCATACCGTGAGAACCGATCAACAGAGGACGCCATTTCTTCCGTGGTCCACACTGCTCTCACCCACCTGGATCAGAAAGACTCATACGTGCGTCTGCTCTTTGTGGACTTCACATCTGCCTTCAACACCATGATCCCCCAAACTCTGATAGACAAACTATCTACACTTGGACTAAGCCCCTCTATTTGTAACTGGGTACTAGACTTCTTAACAGACAGACCACAGTCCGTGAAGATCCACAACTTCTCCTCCTCCACCATAACCCTTAGCACTGGCTCTCCTCAGGGATGTGTGCTGAGCCCCCTTCTGTTCACTCTGCTCACATATGATTGTACAGCCACACTTCCAGGCTGTCATATTGTTAAGTTTGCAGATGATACAGCGGTGGTGGGATGCATTACAAACAATGATGAGTCCAGCTACAGACAGGAGGTGGAACACCTGGAGAGCTGGTGCAAAGAGAACAATCTTCACATGAATGTGAAGAAGACAAAGGAGATGATTGTGGACTTCAGAAGGAACAAACACAACCATGCCCCACTGAAAATAGGTGGGTCTGCAGTGGAAGTGGTCTCCAGCTACAAATACTTGGGTGTACACATGAATGATAACCTCAGCTGGAGCAACAACACCACCAGCCTGATCAAGAAAGGTCATCAGAGACTCTACTTCCTCAGACGGCTGAGACGAGCTGGTCTGAGCAGCCCAGTCCTCACCTCCTTCTACAGGTGTGCAGTGGAGAGCATCCTGTGCTCCAGCATCAACGTGTGGCATGGAGGCTGCACAGTTGAAGAGAGGAAAGCTCTGCAGAGAGTGGTGAAGGCTGCACAGAAGTCTGTTGGAGTCAGTCTCCCCACCATCACAGACATTTACACCTCCAGATGCAGGAAAAGAGCCACCTGCATCATGAAAGACCTCACTCACCCAGCACACTCACTCTTTGCCCCACTCCCCTCAGGACGGAGGTTGAGGAGCATCAAATGTAGAACCACTAGACTGAGGAACAGCTTCTACCCTGAGGCTGTTAGACTCATGAATAAATAAATAAAAATAAACACTGCAAAATATCACATCATGCTGATGCTGATCTGTTTTCTTGTTGCTGTATTCATCTGTGACCATCTGCTCATACAAACTCATGTTCGTGCTGCTGTTTATTCCCACTATATTAGGCTTAGTGTATTACTAGTTGATGCTTTTCTTAGTTAGTTCTAGATGTTATTACTGTTTTTCTCTTTCATTGTTGTTGGATGTAACTGGGACCTCGTGTACATAATCTCGTTTTCATCTCATGTACCACATGCGGTGCAAATGACAATAAAGACTCTCTGACTCTCTGTTGCCAACCTGTACATGGAGGACATGGAAGACTCCTTCTACCTCCTCCAGGAGAAGGTAGAAGAGAGAGCCTTGACATCCTTTTCAGGGAGACCACCAAGTCATTGGTTCAGGTATGTTGATGACACCTGGGTTAAAATTAAATCTCAGGAAGTCCAACATTTTACTGATCACATCAACTCTGTGGATAAATATATCAAGTTCACACGATAAGATGTAAAAAATGGCAGGTTGGCTTTCTTGGACTGTAAATAAATAAAATAAATGTCACATTTTGTCATCTGTGAATGTTCCCATACTTGACAGACAAAATTGGTCTCTGCATTTAACCCAGTTTCTGATAGAGGAAATTTGCAAATTGAGGTGTACCGCAAACCCACCCACACAGACCAGTATTTACAGTTTGACTCCCATCACCCTCTGGAGCACAAGTTAGGAGTCATCAGGACTCTGTATCACAGAGCAGACAGCGTCCCCACTAACTCAGCAGCCAGACAGAAGGAGAAATCACACACAAAACAGGCTCTAGAGAAATGTGGATATCCTAACTGGGCCTTCCTGAAAGCAGAGAAGAAACCCAAACAGGACTCCAGCCAGCCATCAGGTGAAAAGAAGGAACCCAGACCCAGACCAGTGGTCATTCCGTATGTTGCGGGAGTTTCAGAGACATTGAGACGTTTATTTTCTAAACACAACGTCCCAGTGACTTTTAAACCCCAAAATACATTACGGCAAAGACTGGTTCATCCCAAAGATCCAGTCCCCCGGCACGAACAGAGTAATACTGTGTATGCTGTTCAGTGTCAGGAGGGTGATCAGACTTACATCGGGGAAACTAAACAGCCACTGGACAAAAGGATGGACCAGCACAGAAGATCAACATCATCAGGCCAGGACTCTGCGGTCTACACTCATCTCCAGGCCAGCGGTCACTCTTTCAGGGGTGAAGATGATCACATCCTTGATAGAGAGGAACAATGGACCTTACCAAGCTCCGCCCAGAAACGCCCCCTAAACTCCAACATGGCTGCTTGTCTCACAAACAAAGCCTCGCGCAGCTTAGTTTCAATGGAAACATGGCATCGACTGACTCTCTGCAGGGTATTTCTGAGTCGATTAGTGTATCATTTCTGCCAGATTTCAACAAAATATCAGCCACGACAATGGACAGAGGAACCAACAAGTTTATGTTATTATTTTTGGACGCAATCAAGTTGTTTGAGCCACGCGATGCCTCCAACAGTGTGCGCGTCACAGCTAAATGCTACCGGCAGATGAGGAAAACAGCAGCTCCTCACATCCTCAGCATTAATATAGCTGTGGACAGGATCACTGATGCCTATTGTGCTTGCAAGGCTGGGTAAGTCGGGCATTCATGGTTTTGAGGGTTACTTTTCAAATCAGTGATTTCTGTTGTTGGCAAAAGTTTGAGTGTGCCTTGGTCAATAATAATAATTCAAACTACTGTATTAAAATAAAATAAAATACAGACTACCGGTACACAGTTTTTTAAAACCATATTGCTCTAACAACCAACAAAGTCCATGCTCAATAATCCAATAATGCTCAATCAAACATTTTTCAGTCAGGTCATCTAGACACCCTGATGCATGCTCAATAATCCAGGTAGAAAAATCTAAAAAAGCTAAGTCTGGTCCTCTGGACATTCAAAAAAACAAAACAAAACAAAAAAGTAGAAACGTTTCTCCTTTTTTGTTTTGTTTTTTGAATGTCCAGAGGACCAGACTTAGCTTTTTTAGAGTCATCTAGACAGTTTCTTTTTTGTTTTGTTTTTTTGTGCTGAAACGTTTCACCTTCCATCAATAAGGCTTCGTCAGTCAAGGAAACACACTAAACAAAACTGATTCTTCCCCCAACATCTTACTCTAAAGTGGAACAAACCAGTTATGTTGGTGCTAAGATTGAGCATAGACTTTGTTGGTTTTGAACCAGTTTCACGTGACTGTCGATGAGAGAGAGGGCTGGCACTGGAGAAGGGGGCGTGCCAAAGAGACCATTTTAGCACCAACATAACTGGTTTGTTCCACTTTGGAGTAAGTTGTTGGGGGAAGAATCAGTTTTGTTTAGTGTGTTTCCTTGACTGATGAAGCCTTTCGGATGGAAGGTGAAATGTTTCAGCACACACACAAAATAAACTGTCCAGATGACCTGACTGATAATTGTTTCATATTACTCTAACATTTGCTATATTTTCAAAACTTAACCTAATATGAAATATACAGACTTCATAGTCTTATTGGTTCATATTTGGTAAATCTTTAACAACATTTCAAAACCTGTGCAAACATGCACAAAAACTCTTCTGAACTGTAATTTATAAACCATAAATGGTATTATTTAAAATGGACTCCAGGAGATGTTTCTCATCTGGCCTCTCCAACTTGTTAAAAAGACAAATTACATTAAGTTTGTTGTACAACTTGTTTATAAGTTTTAGTATAATACGAGAAAAGACAGTTACCTTTGAGGTGCAGTGGGTGAATTAATCCAGAGCTTCTCCCACTTTATTCTTTGTTTCATGCTGGAGCTGTGTGGAGCTTTATCTATGTGAAGGAGTAAAGTATGTTTGGCCCAGTGTATTAAAGAAAAACTAAACCCCTCACCTTCCACTGAGCTCTCTGCTCGTAAATCCTTTGTGATATAGCAGGAGATGGAGATCTTTGCAGCTGTTGGAGAATCAGCTGGAAGTTTGTTGCAGAGTTCGCTGGTCGGCTGCTTTCACTTTCATCTTCCGCGCATTTTGTTGTATTTGCAAAATACTGTACCGTAATTTTATTTGACACTTACTACAAACAACAGTTCTCTTGTTAAGCTCTTGTTAAGCTCTGTTAACAATTTTTTACACAAAGGCACAGGTTTCAACCGTGACTTTTGGAGCTTTGATAAGACAGAGGTTTTTTCCCGATGTTGCCCTGTTAGCTTAGCTGCTAGCTTAGCTTCTCAGCTTAGCTGCTTTTAACAACATAAAAACGTGATTTTGGATGGTTAAAATGGATTTTAAAGAGAAAAGAGAAAGGGAGGGGTCATTGAAGAGTTGAGCCTTTTGTCATCCAGTGTCTTAGTAGAAAGAGACACAAAAAACGACAAAGCCGATAAATGAAAAAGAGGTAGATTATTTTCATTTATCAAGAGATTAATTGATTTATTGTTTATCGCAACAGTCCTACTTGTTGTTACAATGATGACCATCACCACCAAAACATCTGGTGCAGAACTGTAATCTTGTCTTGATGCCCTGCCTCTTTGGGACAGGAAGCACAGCAACAAACATGGCACCTGCTGGTTGCAGCTCTACAAGCTCTCTGTGAGGACCTGACAGCTCAGAATCCTCATCACACAGGCGCATGCGCTCCTACCTACTCACACTCTGCAGTCATTGATTTTTTTCCCCCCACTCCATACTGCACAGCACCAGCCTGTTCTGCTGACTGCACAAGTCAGACAGCAATGGAGGGTGGGTGTGTATGTGTGGACGACGGGATGGCAGCTGATGTTGCTGAGGCCCTGCAGTTCAACACGTTCATTATTAGAAAGCAAATAATGAGGAGGACGTGGAGCAGGTGTGAGGACGAGATGAGGGGCTAAGCTGGACTAAAGCGCGTGGGAGGCAGGGGGGCTCAGTGATGGTAAATATAACAGTTGACAATGTGACTTTACAGAGCAGGACAGGGTTTTCCACTGTGCAGAGAAAACAGGCAGGACTGGGGAGAGAGCTGCAGCACTTCCTGTCAGGCAGCCATTTTGTGCTTTCAATGCCTCCTAACATGGAACTGAGGAACATTCTTCATCATCTCTTAACGTTTGTCAGACCTAACGACACACTTTCGGGCTGAAAATGTATGAAATCACTATGAGCTCCTGGTGAAACATCCTTCGAAGCAGTTGTTTGTGAAGCCTGAGAACAGCAGACGGTCCTCAGCGTTTCTGTGTTCCTCTCCTCAGTCTCTGAGTCATCTGCTCGCCTAGCCACCATCCTAATGCATTCCATTTGCAGATTACTTGGCTGAATCAATCAAGCCTGACCAGAGCCATTAGTCTGCCACACTTGAGTTGTTCTTTCTCCTCTCTTTTGGGAAGTGTAGAGAGTAGAGGAGCTGAGATAATGGAGCATATGTGGAATGTGGGACCCTGATCAGTATTGAAACTGGATCTGATGGTTGTGGAGGCGAGGAGGGCAGAGTTCATGCTACAGTCACAAACTTTTCTTGATCCCTCCTCAGTCATTCCCTAACTGCCTGGCTGGCACAGTTCCTCCTTCTCAGGCCTACAGATGCTCAACAAAATATACAGTTAACTTCCCCAAGTAAGAGAAGGAAAAAAAAAACTGGCTGCATCTTTAAGGCTGCCATGGTTACTGTGATCCAAGGGGTTGACACATTAGAGCCAGCACATCCCCGCCCCCTGTCTGTTGGCGACCTCCCTGCGAGCCTGGCAGGGTCATGGTGCAGTCAGCTACTACAAAAGTAGAAGCACGTCATTGATACAGGAAACAAAGAAACACACACACACACACTACGTGCACACCTCTCCTCATTTCTGCTCACACACAAATGTTTGGAGTAGAAAAACAACCCAGATGTTTGTTTATTTATTTTATTGGGTCATGATGTTTGTGTTTCTCAGCTGAAGACAAGACACCATCGTTTATTAGGATTCTGATGAGCGAGCGCCACCCACGCAGAGCCCTTTATAAACAGTGTATATATATATATATATATATATATATATATATA
>JBBPBX010041985.1:3573-28603 GCA_038048925.1 Garcialebias charrua | reverse complement strand
AGTAAACAAGCTGACCCCCTTGTATCAGTGTTACACTAAGAATCATGAGACATGCACGTCAAAATGTAACATGCACATCCTAAAGTGTGCCTATGTGTTTCATTTAGCAATTTTTATCAAAGCAAACTGTAATTTTGATCACAACACTGTCAACGGATGAACCAATCAGATCAGATGTTAGGTCGACACCTCCACTGGACTGCTGTAGATGGTGCTCGCTCTGTTTGTGAGACCTTGTTCAGCCTGTGTTGGCTCCAGCCTCCAGTGATGCAGCTTTGTTCCGTGAACGTAGCAGGTGGTTGTTCTGCTGTGCTGATCTTCTCCAGCTTCAGTGCTGCATGTTCAGAGTCACACTCTGCTGTCTGCTCACGCCATCCTGCAAATTCTGCTGCTTTGTTCCGTCCAGGCCCCCCAAATCTGGACTTTATTAAAGTTCAAGTTTGGCAGTTTGTTGCTGGCTTTACTTGGCAGACAGTTCCTTGATAGTTCTCTGACAGGTCTTTGACAGTTTTTGTTTGTAGCCTTCATTCAGTGACAGTTCTTTGCAGTTGTTTCAGTTGTGCTGGTGTTCAGCACCTTGAGTGAGAGCTTGTTATAGCATTAGTGGTGTTCTTAGAAAGTCACAGTGCCAGTTTTAGTGTCAACTTTACACATCAAATCCAATTCAATCAAACCGATAACCACAGTCGCAGTGATAAAAAAACAGATGCTGTATGCATATAGTATTTTTGGCAGAGTTCTAGCTTAGTGGAGGTTTATCTGTACAAATTATGTGTTCTGTTCAAAGGTTGTGGGATCAGCCAGACTCACCCCCTTTTCCACAAACTCGGTCTTCTCACACGCTTCAACAGAGTCATCCCGCATCAGGTTTGCACAACGGATTTTTAAAAGAAAACCTCTCAGTTACATTAAGAGTGGAAACATTCATTTTAATCCTAAAATCAAGATCAAAGCCAAATTCCCTAAAATCTTCTATTATAAACAATGTCCTGATTTTTCTTTTTCTTAGAATATTTGTTTTTGACTCACCGCCTGTCAGTGAGGATCACTCAGTGGTCTCTTTTTTAATATCAAAATGAGACATTTGGTGAGGATTGAGACCTGCAACTTTTATAATTAAAGCCATAATCTTCTTAATTTATCAAAACGTACCTAAAATTAATCCTTTAAGCAATTACCCTTCTTGCATGGTGCTGCCTAAATAAATTAATAAAATGTTGCAGGTCAAATTTTACACCTGTGGGGAATCATGCATAAAAAGAGCTATGTTGCAGTGTATTAAAGCCTCATAACATTTTTCAGCTGCCATCTGCAGCGCCATATAGCTGCAGCTCAAGAACGGGTGTGCAGCATCTGATAACACTGCAAACCAACCAAGATGACTCTGCAAATATGTACTGAAAGTGTAGCATTTCCATGCAGCCAGCAGAGAAAGGAACTGTTCTGTTTATTATTATTATATTATATATATATTTTTTTTTGTTTGTTTTTTGTTTTCCGAAGGGTTAACTGTTTTGGTGTGTGTGTGGCTAAGCTATACCAGTGACATCTTTTAATATTGATGGATATTTACATCAGTTCAAACAGCTCTCACCATTTAAAAACATTTCTTATGTATGATAGTTTATAGGATTATAAAGTGTAGTTAAAAAGTTTATTTGACAAGAATACATTTTAATTTTCTTTATTTACAAGTGTCAAAGTTTTTTCATCTTAGTTGAACTTATAGAAACCGAAGCTATTGTCAGATTTTAAAAGAGATGTTTGCTAATTTGTTTAAGATGTGTTATCCAGGCACCATATTTATAGTGTTTGATTAAGTTACTAAGTTTTTAATAAAGTTTAAACCGTCACCTTCCTTGTACACTTTTTCATTAATTCAGCTACTTTCAGCTAATTTCAGCTGTTTCTTCAACTGCTTTGTGCTCTT
Source organism: Garcialebias charrua (assembly GCA_038048925.1). Lineage (NCBI taxonomy): Eukaryota > Metazoa > Chordata > Actinopteri > Cyprinodontiformes > Rivulidae > Garcialebias > Garcialebias charrua. Next base: position 26,673 of record JBBPBX010041985.1, on the reverse strand, counting down.
TTGAGCTTTATTCAGCTGTTTTATGCTAATTTCACAGGGTATCTGCAGGGTTGTAAGAGGTTTAAAAGGTAGTAAATAAAATCAACACAAAGTACAGCCATTAAAAATTATTAAAAGGTAATAAACGCCATCTGATGGGGTATTAATTTTTAAACCTACACAACAATATTTTTCTAGTTAGCTTTAAATAACAAGTAGGCCAGTGCTTTTATTGAAGCAAGAAGCAAATTGATGTATCCAGAATTTTATAAAACTACATTTACTACCAAAGTTTAGGAAGAAAGTCTCAGTAATCTATTACTTTACAATTAGTTGCTCTGAACTAAAGTATAAGAGTTGGCTGCCACGGTTACAGCTCAGTGTTGTGATGGCATTAAAAATATTGTGATGGTATTAAAAGGTATTTAACTTACGAATTTCTGTATAGCCTTTTTTAGCTAATTCTACATTTTTTAATCCAACTTTTTCAGCCTAATTTAGCAAGACCATGCTCTTGTTTTAGCTATTGTTCAGCTGGTTTTGGCCAATTAAAGCTTTTTCAGATAATTTCCACTTTATTTAGCTTATTTTCTGCTTATTTCAGATGTTTTAACATTTCAGATTGTTTCAGATATTTCAGATTATGCTTCTTTGGGTTTATTTCTAGTTTCAGATTTCAGATTGCTTCTCATGAACATTAAATATACCATACTTACCAGCTTTGTGATCTGTACCTGCCAGGTTTCAAAACCACAAAGTCAGCTCATACTCCTCTGTTATACATGCACTCACACTTGCACACACACACTCGAGGCATAAGCATTATCTCACCCTAGCAGCCCTTCACTCACACAAAACAGCTGTTCTTTTCACATGCAGGAACAGCCGCACACACACGCAGCTGTTCGCTCATCTGGAGTGCCACAATTCTCTCTAAAGTTTAAAATCTCGATAAAACAAACAGACATCTGAGTCACAAACAAAACAGAAACAATTTCAGCTCCTCACACAACTGTTAAGTCCACATAGCAGTGGACGCTCAAGTTATGCTCTGATAGTCGAACCAACAGAACAAACAGACCTGAATCACCTTGTTGTCTAGCCCACGCCACCAACAAACAAGAAACCAGAATCACAAATAAACACGACCACTAGTGTAGACAATTAGCTCTTAATTTAAGAGACAACGTTGTTCCAATCTTAGTTCTCTCATCACCATTTTTAGGGTCTCTGAGGGACGCATGTGTGATCGTGCAGAGAAAGTTTCAGCTGGATCCACATTTAAAAATGACTGTCTTCCATTCAACATCTTCGCTTTTGCTGTTTTTTTGTTCCCATTTTGTCTTTTATTTGATTTAAATGTCTGTTTTATTTACTTTTTTTTTTATTATATCTATGTAATTCTATTTGTTATCCGTATTTATTTAATATTTCAGTTAATTTTACCTGTTTTAAAAACAGGTTATTTGCCTATTTTATTTTTGAATGAATTTGTTTATCTATTTTATAACCAGCTTATTCGTCTAATTATTTTATTTTATTTCAAAACGAGTGTAACTACACAGGTTTATCTATTTTTTATTTGTTATTTTTCGCTTTTTATTTTTTATTTTTTATTTTTATTGAGCGCTCCCCAAATCTACTTCTGCTGTGGCACGATTTGCGACCGTCTTCAAGGTATTTCTACCTCATAACAACCTACGTGCGGCACGATTGGCGGCAATTTATTAACGTATTTCTACATTTGAATTACCTACGTGCTTGGTTTTGGACGGACCTTCCTGCGTTAAGAGTTTAACGCGCAAATTGCTCTTGCACTTATCGAGTGCTCACAATTTTAACGTGTTCTTGCGCTTAAAAAAAAATAAACGCTCACAACGATTTACGTGTTCTCGCGCTCACAACGATTTACGTGTTCTTCTGTTTAAAAATAAACGCTCACAACGATTGACGTGTTCTTGCGCTCACAACGATTCACGGTCCCTGCGTCCCTGACGCTCAAATTTCCTATGGTCCTTGAACGCGTCTCGTATCAGTTTTACCCAGGCTTAAATCTTTTAAACTTAAAGAGAGATTTTTACTTTACCTCCCAGCCTTTCTCGTTGGTTCGTTGAATATTGTCGATGCTGGCTCTTCCGCTGTGAGGACCGAAACGTCCTCTCGTCTCTGAAGTCTATTCGAGGAAAGAGGCGCAGGTCTACGACCCACGGTTCCGGAGTCCCGTCCGGTCGTCTCCAGCGAGTCCAGTCAAACGCAATATCCTGTTTCGTGACGCCAAATTGTGAAGTAAACTTCTGAATAACGAGGCAAGGCTGTTCAAATGAAGTTCAAATTTAAAAGATTTAATGAATCTTGCAAGATGAGAACAGAATGATACAGGCAATGAGGCTGTTTGGGTCTGCTCTGAGCTCAAAGTGTAACACAGCATGGTTAAAAACCCTCGCGCAGGAGGAGCAAATTTTAGGGAGGAACAGGGTGGTACAATGAGTGGAACGAGGAGGTGCTCATCTGTCACAAGGTGGAAACTGCTGATAGCACATGGAAAATGAGCATTCATCACTTTCTTCATAATGCAAGTGTTTTTAGACTAAAACCAGAAGGTCACATTTCAGTCAGCAGATAAAATGAGGAACATGACATTAAAATGAGGAACAAATGGTTGGTTTCACACAGATGGTCACAAAGATGCACAGAGTCAGCAGATTTAAGATGGTCACAAGATGCACAAAGTCATTTGGAGTGCATGATTCTTAACATGAGGTGAAAAGTTTAATACACGAGTTTAATTATGAGTTTAATACCTGAGAGTGTATGATTTTACTTTACAGACTGATGCATCTCAGGATGGCATTGGGGCTGTATTGGCTCAGATTCAGGAGAATGAAACTAGAGCCAGACCTATTGCTTTTGCCAGCAAGTCACTCTCTCAGTCTCAAAAGAACTACCCAGCTCACAGGCTAGAGTTTCTAGCATTGAAATGGTCGGTTTGTGACAAGTTCAGCCATTGGCTCAAAGGTCATCGTTTCACAGTCTGGACCGACAACAACCCCTTGACTCACATCCTCACAAAACCAAAGCTTGACTGTTGTGAACAACGTTGGGTCGCTAAGCTGGCAAGTTATGACTTTGACATAAAGTATGTTCCAGGTCAGCAGAACATTGTGGCTGATGCTTTGAGTCGTGTGCCCTTTGTTAAGGAGAGTGTATGTGGCAAACTGCTCGTGGAGCCTTATGCAGACTTCCTTTCAAAAGCTAAGGATATGTCACACACTTCCGTTCAGGATACCTTCCTATCATCAACTGACCGCAAACAGCTCGCTCTAGTGAATGAAGACACCCTGTCAGTAAAAATGTGCCATTTGCAAGTGTCACCTTCATCTGTGGACAAGGATGATGTGTCAGCTGTGTTGAAGTCACATGTTGAGTGGGAAGCTGGTTCCAGGACTCGAGCTACAGAGATGCTGCTTCAAATGCCTCAGTTGCTCCCACCAGGACAAGACGCCTTACCTGCCTACACTGAAAGAGAGCTGCGTGACAGACAAACACAGGATGTCACCTTGTCTCGTGTCATGTTTTATGTTGAGAGACATCGCAAGCCCTCTAGGAGAGAGAAAACTAATGACTCACCATCTGTCAAAAAATACCTGAGTCACTGGGAGAAGTTGTCTGTGAATAATGGTGTGTTGTACAGGGTTTCCAGAGACCAGAGGTCCAAGAACAAACGTTTGCAATACGTTGTCCCAGATTCTCTCAAGGATGAGGTCCTGAAGGGGATCCATGATGATGCTGGTCACCAGGGCCAGTTCAGGAGCCTCAGCTTGACCAGGCAAAGGTTTTTCTGGCTGAACCTTGAGAGAGATGTTAGAGACTACGTGCGCAGTTGTCAAAGATGCCTCGTCAGTAAGACAGTTGAACCAGAAGGAAGAGCACCTCTAGTGAGCATTAAATCATCCAAACCGCTAGAGCTAGTCTGTATTGACTTTTGGTCTGCTGAGAACTCAAAGAACAAGTCAGTTGATGTGTTGGTTATCACAGACCACTTCACAAGACTAGCACAGGCATTTCCTTGTAAAGATCAGTCTGCTAAGCAGGTGGCCAGACTTCTCTGGGACAGATACTTCTGTGTTTTTGGCTTCCCTGAACGGATCCACAGTGATCAGGGTGCTAACTTTGAAAGCCAACTGATTAGTGAACTCCTCAGGGTCTCTGGTGTAAAGAAATCGCACACAACACCTTATCACCCGATGGGAAATGGGAGTGTGGAGCGTTTTAATCGAACATTGGGTGGTATGATCCGTGCTTTGCCCCCTGAAGCCAAAGCAGACTGGCCTCGTCGCCTACAGACTCTCACGTTCATGTACAACTGTTCAACTCATGAAACAACAGGTTATCCTCCATTTTACTTGATGTTCGGCCGCACACCACGTCTGCCAATTGATGTTCTTTTTCGTTCTGTTCTTCATGACTCTGATGTGACAAGTTATGACAAGTATGTGGCATCTCTCTCTAATGACTTGAAGGAAGCCATGGACATTGCTCAGACTCATGCAACTAAAGAGATGGATCGACATGCTCAAATCTACAACAGGAAAACAAAAGGATCCCATATTGATATCGGTGACAGAGTGCTAGTGGCGAACAAAAGAGAGAGAGGCAAAAAGAAGCTAGCTGACAGGTGGGAATCCACAATCTACACTGTGTTAGATATGAATCCAGAGACCCACACATACAAAATCTGTGACACTGTGTCTGGTCAGACGAGGGTGATCCACAGAAACTTGCTGATGTTGGCCAACTTTCTTCCTGTGGTGGATGTTCATGACTCACTTGATCATGTTTCCTGCGCTAGCACTGCACAGTCCTCTATGCTGGATGACAGATCTGTAGATGAATCCCTGGGTGGGAATACAGATGAAGTTGACTTGGATGTGGACCCCGCTACTGAAAGCAAGAATATCCTACCTGTTGTTGGAAGTGTGGATGATGGTTCTGTGAGTGATGCCAATCATGTGGACTCTGACAGGAGAACAGTGGAGTGGGTCACACAGCTGACTGAGCCAAGCATTTCACAAGGGGATGATTCTGAAATAGCGAGTGTGACATCTGACCATCCTTCCTCCATTGTGTTACCTGTGACCCAAAATGGTGAACAATCCGTTTCCGGCGAACCTGAAAATGTGACTGATGTTGTTGACAGTTTTAGTGAGGTATCACAGTCAGACCCTGTTCTGAATGATCTGACCAATGTACATCACTGTGATGATGTTGACCAAGCCTCACAAACCCACGTTGGTTCTGTTGGTGTCCCCTCTCAAATCAGAACAAGATTTGGCCGTGTGGTTAAACCTGTGAATAGGTTAATACAGACAATGTCTAAACAAGCTGTGGTTCAAGATGCTTTTGATGTTAGAACTGTTTGCAAGTCCGTTTTCCAAGCTTTCACTAACTGAAGTTTCCTTTTTGTAGCCTGTATTTATCACTGACCGCTTTGTTTGGTCTTGGTTATGTTTTTTTTTATGTTCTTTTTGTCTTGAGCAATACTACACACTATCTGGGGTCTTGGGATGGGTGTATATGGGCACCCTGTTGCCAGTGGTTGGATTGAGGTATAAGCGCTACTCTCAGTCCACTGCATCCTATGTGGATACTTTTGTCAGTTGGTTTTCTTGGTAATAGACCCTTCAGAGTTTCATTTGATGAGATCTGGTGTAATCTTTGTGTAGCTGTGGCTCAATTTCAATAAAATTCAGTGGGGGTGGGTGTAACGGAGTTAAAAATATACTCTAAGATAATCAGTTACTCCACTGTATTCATGTTTGTGAATTTTATTTTATTGAGGTCTTTTATTTTGAAATGTATCAAGGAGGAAATGATGTGTGCACTTGGCTCCTCCCGTGTTTCCTTTCCCTCACTTTGCTGGAGAAGCACTGTGAAGGTAAGAAGTGTGGAAGGCTCTCTGATGATATTTTATATGTTTCTTGAAATTTTTACTTTTAAAGTTGTACACTTTTAATCATATTGTTTGATATATCTTTTAAAACATTACAGTAACACTTATTTTCAAGTTTAACCACAAATATAAAGGTTGTAGGCATTTTATTTTCCCTCTCTTTTCTTTTTGGTGCCACATTGTGTGATGTGCCCCCTGGTGGACAATGACTGTAATAGCAAGGGTGTTGTCACGTTTTTCATTTGGTAACATTTATTTTTGCACATGTAGGAGCCAGAAGTGCAGAAAACAGAAGACAAAGTGATGTGTTTATTTTATTGTCTTCTGCAGGTATGTGAAATTGTTGTTTTTGTTCATGTAATGATTGAATGTTGTCTTTTTGTTGTTCTAGACTGCCCAGTAGATGGCGCTGTTGTTCTTTTATTGCACTGTTTTTAATTATATATTTAGAAAATGTTATGTTTTGTTACTCTAAAAGAAAAATATTACTTTTCTGCTTTGTAAACCTCCTGAATGAAATATAACTGTTATATTGTGAGGCTGACTTTGCTGGAGAAGCACTGTGAAGGAGCCAGAAGTGCAGAAAACAGAAGACAAAGTGATGTGTTTATTTTATTGTCTTCTGCAGGAGAACCAATAAACATTGGAGAAACAGTATTTTGACGTGCTGTCGTGTGTCCAAAAACAAGCATCGTCACACGTGCAGAGGGCTTTCCGAGTGAGGCGGTTGCTGTGTAAGTCCTGTAGTGAGGGCAAGGAGGTGCCGACAATCTTCTCAGCCCCACACATCCTTGTGGGGCTCCTGTATTCAATGTGATGGTGCTGGATGTGTTATTCCCGACCCGTACTGCCTGTGGTCTCCCGGTCAGGAAGTCTAGCAGCCAGTTAAACATTGAGGTGTTCAGCCCCAGACTCGAGTCACGTGTGGCTTGAAGAATCACTGGTTGACAACATCTGATGTGCAGAGGGTTTCAACTGCCTGATGAGGTCCGGTTCTCCTCGATTCAGCCCACTTTGGTTTGGTTCGATCACCTACAGCAGGACCTGTTCCGCGGTGTGCGACCTCCCTGCTTCTTCTCTTTCTGTCTGTTTTGTCACCTGTGAATCAAAGCCTGACAACAAAGTTCTCAATTCTTCAAAATATGATTTATACCTGTATTCCTCCGTTTCTTCTCCCAGGGTCAGAGCAGTTGCTGGACCTGGAAACTGCCTTCCTTTACTCGACATCGGTAATACAAAATTTGCAAACAACTTCTTCCTCATTGTCTAGGGATCTGTCTAATTCTATTGGTTCACCAGGTGGTTCTCCAAAGGTCATGCGATGTTCCCTGTATTGGTACTTCCTGTTTGGTGCTTGTAATGTTTTAATCAGCTTCTTCTTCTTAATGGTGCCTGTGTAAACTTCATCCAAAAGTCCTCAGTCTAATTTCTGCCCTGTAAGGCAGGTGACTCCTGTATTTTCTCTATCTACCGCTAAAGGGGTTTGTTAATATAAAACATTTCATTATTACTTCTACACTGTAATGGTTTTATAGTAGAACAACATAAATCACCTTCCATTCATACATTCCTCCCCTTTTTTCACGTTTACAAACCTCAACCTCAGAAGGATATGTTGGATTTCAGTTCCGTGTCTGCCCCTGAAACATTCGCTTTCGATTTTTCCTTTAATCGTCACAGTCCCTACTCTGGATCTTCCTAGAAGAAGCAAAGTTATTTTTAACAAGAAAACATAACAGTATGTGAATACAACATGCAGTGAAACCAAGTAATCAGAAGAGTTAAGGTTTTAAGGTTTAGTGGTGAGTATTTAGCATGAGTGATGTTAATTTTAGTTAAGATGATAATTTTATTTGGCTTACCTCCTCCTGTCTGTGGGAAAAATATTAGTAAACGCATGTGCAGAGCATATATTTCCATTGATTACCCTGTCCTCAAAACAACACAATATAGTATTAAACATTGAGTCTGATGCCAAATGGAGCTGGAAGAAAAAATTAAAATCAGTTAAAATCAGTTAGTTTATTGAACTCTCCTCCAGAGATCTGTTGAGGTAAAACAAAAGAAAAAGTTCAAGGCTATTGAACCTGCACATCAGTAGTAAAAAATGTGGTAAAATAAGCTCAATTAATTTTTTTCAGTCCAGTCAAGTCTAGTAAAGTCATATCAAATCAAATCAAATCAAATCAAATGCTTTTAAGAATGCAGATCCACCACATTTTTCATTGACCCGTGACCAGATCCACATCGAGGGTCTGTGTTTTGGCTTTGCTGGGTCCAGGGGTGTCCCCCTTTAGACCTACGACGCCTCTGGAACCTTCTTTCCTGTACACATTCCAAAGAATGAAAAAAACTACAATAGTTATTAAGAGCACCAATTTTACTTGTCTTTGATAAGCAGATATGTACAATATATACATGTTTTTTTTTTTGCTTTGTTTTGTTTTATTTTTTGAATTTCCAGAGGACCAGACTTAGCTTTTTTAGATGTACAATATCGTTTGTAGGCTTCTGATTTCTCCCACTTTTTCTGAAACAGTACAGTGTGTCCTTTTTTTTCATTTGAGGTTGCATAAGGCCTTTGTACAATTGTCAATGCAATTATCTTAAATGATAATTGTTAAATGCCTCAGTTTTATGATTGGCTTTTTTTTGTTGTTGTTTGTTTTGAATATAAAAACCTAAGAAGTTATTTTATTTTTATAACTAATGATCTAATCATTGTATATTTTTATGAGTTATATTTAAGAATAGTTTTCAATCTCCCCCCTATTGAAACAGTTTTTCTGTTTCATCTAAGTTTTACCAGCTATAGCTGAAAAGATAGTGTTGTTATAATTTACTAACACACAGTCTGAGTATTAGTTTCAGAAATAAAAATAAAATAATGTAGTTTTAGCAGGCCTAATACAAATGTCCAATCTAGGTTAAAGCTACCGTAAATATGAAACAAGCTTTTATACAATTTCCTTCTAAAAAAATTACAAAAACTTTGTGAACTGAGTGCAATGGGCCCAAAACATCACAAGGTGAGTTGACCGTGGCTTAAACCAAAAACGTCAATTTGGCCTACCATCCAAATTTAGTGCACTGAGAACACGGGGGATCTCGTGATAAAGATCGCCCTTGCTAAGATAAATACTCTCAATTTGGCTTGTAAGAAGTTATTTCACTTGACACTGGTTTCAGTTTAATCAGACACTCGAGTTCGGTTCTCTCGGGCCTGGTGGCTCGCGTACGGCCCCGGTCGCCTGAGTGCGGGCCGAAGAGCGCGTGGGTGAGGCACGCGCACGTTTGATTACATTATTTACGTGTCGGTTGAACGTTGAGGTTCCTAATTACTTACTTTTGGGTTGGTGAACGTTTTTCCATTTGGGTCGTGGGTAGCCGTTTGTGACTGCTTGTTTCACGGGGGCGGATCCGTTCCGTCACGTGGGTAGCGGACGTCGCAGGGGCTTGTTTCATTGGCTCGTTTAGAATAACGTTTCCGGGTACGTTCGATCATTGAGTAGCTGGTTAGGCCATTCGGCTTGTTTCACGTGTGTTCGTTCAGGACTCGTTTACGAGTTCGATGCGTGCGTTCGTGAGTAGCCGGATAGCTGCAGCTTGTTTTGAGGGTCGCTCCGTTTAACCCGATGCCCGATGTCGAGGGTTCACCGGAAGTCACGTGTGAGGTGATACTACATCTCCCAGAGTGCCCTGCGTCAGAGTTACAAACTGACGTAGTTTGGAATTAGACACTGGGAGGTGCGACCGTGGGATGTCTGAGAGTGAAAAACACGCCCATAATTTACATGAGAGGGTGCGTGATTGATTCTTGTGTTTAATTCGTTTTAAAATACTTTGTGTTTCATTTCTTTCATTTTTTCAATGTAATTGATCATAATAAGGGAGATAAGTCTCATTTACAGTATATTCAAATTATGAGTTTTTAATTTGTTGTTAATTGTTTGTGTGGACTCAGAGACTGTGTGTTGAAAGTTGTCTTTGTAGCAGGAAGCAGGTGAAGACTCCACCTGCTGCCAGGATAATTGCTTGCTCAGCCAATAACACTAGGGGCGCTCACTAAAAAAGGGCGTAGATTGCGTATGTGTGTTGGTTGATACGTCTTTCAGCGATGCAATGACGCTTGTTTACGGACGCGTCACACCGCGCTTCCGTATTACATTTGCTGCATGCAGAGTACAGGTGAGGTTGGCTTCCTGCGCATTTACCGTAGCTCCATATGTGTAGTTTATTTATTTTTATATCGGCAGATAATTGTCAGCACATTTACAATCCTGTTGATGGCGAGTGAAGTGATTCCTCCTGCCAGCGTGTTGCTGTGGGCGTTCCCGTTTGTGCGGGAGTGAGAGAGCCTGATCGGTATGTGGAAACAATCACGAGCCTTATGTTAATCAATTTGCTCTAAACTATTTTTTACTGTGGATTGTAGATTCATTTCCACAATCACCACTGCTGCTTTGCCGGGTTTTGAAATAACCTCAGAGACGCTGCTCGTCCTGCAAACATTTGGAGCGGCGTGGACACACCCACACCAAGAGACAGAAGAGGGAGCGGAGGCTTTTTACGCAGCACCTGCTTGTGTGCTGCTGACCGTTCTTGGATTTTATAATTGTTTTTACTGAGTTCTTTTACCTGTCATTTATTAGAAGTTTGCGCATTTGTCTTTTTTGTTTAAATTATTTATTTCATTTTTTATCCTGCAGATTATTGGCGAGGTGCGTGTGGCCTGGATGGTGACGTCTCCTTTTGTGCGACTGCAGTCCCAAGCACAGACAGGTGGAGGGATTCAACCAGTGTGTGTGCGTGCGTGCGTGTGTGTGAGTTCACGGGTGTTTGTATTGATTTTAATTTAGGAGCCTCCCATCCAGGACCTGGGTAAGCCTCGCCAACTGTGCTTTTTAGTTTGTGCTCTTCTTTCTTATTCTTTTAGCTACAGACGGGCATCCCTCTGCTTTTACTTTGTTTTTAATAAATTATCATTAACTTGGAACCTTGTCTCTTGCTTATTGCAAACACACCTGCGTGTTATTTTGATTTCCTGGGTGAAAGTCCCAGGTGGCGCTGTTGGTACACCAGGTGGCGCTGTTGGTACAAATATAATAGAATGTTAATTTAAAACACCGATTGCCACATCTTCATTGCAGTAGTGTGCGTGAAGCTGCCATATCTTGTCTGCTAGAGGGGGTTGTTCACTAACACAGAAGTAAGTCAGACTCCAAAGGGTTTGCCTCAGACTTTCAGCTATGTTCTTAAACAAGTCCCAGTGACTCTGTGTGTGTTTGAGAAATAAAACATTGGCCCTCATGCACAAACCGTTCGTACGCACAGATTTGTTCTTATACTGTTCGTACGAGTGATTTGGGATCATTTGTGGCATCCAACAATGTTTTCGTATCCTAGGATTTTTTTCAGATACGAACAAAATTTACGTGTGGTCCAGACCTGTCGTATATTTTAGGAGCGTCAGTCTGCTGTCATCCAGACGGCCTTTTCTCCACTAATAACTTTATATTTCGTTATTTAGAAAATATTTTGAGTTTAAAAACAATTAAATGCAACCACACATATTGGTTTAATTAAAGCGGCTTCAACACCCCCCCCCCCACGTCCACCACCTTGCGCCACCCGCGCGTGACCCCCCGCGCCACTCATGTCGACCACCGTGTGCCACGCAACGCGCCCGCGCAACCACGCCACGCGCCCCCACCCCGCGCAACTCATGTCGACCACCGTGTGCCACGCAACGCGCCCGCGCAACCACGCCACGCGCCCCCACCCCGCGCCACTCATGTCGACCACCGTGTGCCACGCAACGCGCCCGCGCAACCACGCCACGCGCCCCCACCCCGCGCAACTCATGTCGACCACCGTGTGCCACGCAACGCGCCCGCGCAACCACGCCACGCGCCCCCCGCGCCACTCATGTCGACCACCGTGTGCCACGCAACGCGCCCCGCGCCACCACGCCACGCGCCACTGTCGGCACACACACACACACACACACACACACACAGCGCCGCTGCAGAGACAGGGGAGAAAAAAGCGAAACCAGTTGTTTCATGTCATTTTTAATATAAACTGCCTGTTGACTGTGGGCGCTCACTGATGTCATCTGTATTCTGTGTGGGTCTGCGCTCAGATCCGGGGCTGACACTATGATCAAAGGCGAGTCAATTTTAATTCGCCAAACGCGTTTGTGTGTTTTCTGACGCATAAAAGCCGGAATGAATGGACACTTCCTGCTCGCGGTGGCAGGAAACTATATCCTTATATGGTGTTTTGAGGGGTGGGAATTATGTAAATAACCTCCCGCGTGCACGAGCAGGTGAATAGAACAGGTGGGATTCATCATTATTTACACAGCTCATATACACACATTTCCTGACGATAGAAGACTTTGTTGGATCTGACGTGGCATGTTCGTACGAACGCTTCGTACGAACAAAAGTAGGAGAAATTTAGGATAAGAATACGAACATTTTTGTGCATGAGGGCCATTGAGTGTATAATTTGTGAGAAACAAGATATGGCGCTTATTAGGGAGAAACAACGGGAGTAGCGACAAGAACCTCTGCAAGAACAATTGCTGAGGGTACAATCTGTGATTAAGCTTTTACAGGCAGCCAACATTGGGAGATGTAGAGAATGGGACAGGTTATTAACACAACTTGTGAAGTCAGCAGAAGGATACTGTACATTTGACTCAGTTAGTCTTGTCCAAAGTTAAAGAACAACACGAACAGCTCCAGGAGGTTGGAGCAGAACTGACTAGCTGTAAAACGTTTTTAGGGCGTCAGAAGTTAACTGAGAAATATAGGAAACAGGAACAACTAGTTGAAGTGTACGAGCAATTAGGTTTAATGACACAGAGTGTTCAGAAATTAGGTAGGACAGAGGACATTACACTAGTAGAAAAAGTAAACACCCCACAGCATTATACTGTGGAGAAGGGCAGTCATACACCGCCACCTGCAGGGGTTTACAACATGTTGCATGGACAGACGTGTATTGTTGCATTGGTGGAGAATGAGAGGGAGAAATGTGTTCAAGAAAGTAAACAGGAAGTTGAGACAGGAGACAGGAAGTAGAGAAAGTAAACAGGAAGTCGAGACAGGAGACAGAAAGTAGAGACAGAAAACAGGAGATAGAGAAATGGACAGGAGGTGGTGCTGGAGGAGACATGGAAGGTAGGATGAAGGGCCAGAAGAGACAGTGTGACAGAAAGGACTTGGAGGTGACAGAAGAACAGTCAGGAATGTGGGGTGAGATGAAACAACATTTATAGAGGGATAATATAGGTGAAGGAGGTTCAGGCTCAGCCACAGAGCAGAAAGGGCTTAGTTTATGGATTATAATAGATTGACAATTTATCAATTAGACTAATAAGGTGTTCTGGAAAGCAGTACATGAGGTTTCGGTATAAATGTGGCCGAAAATTCTTGGGATTTAGGTTAAGTGTGTTTTCCGTTAAGTTGATATTTTTTGATCCGTTGTGCAAACCAGATGAAAGAGGTGCCTTTGTTGGAGGCAAATGCTGATGGAGACAATAGGGGAGGAGTGAACAGATATCTCTTTTGAATTCGGTTTACTATGGAATTGGTGTTTTTTATTTTTATTGTTTACGGTTTTTCTTTTTGCACAACCTGACAACACACAGTTGGTGGAAGGGGGCGGTGAGACAGGCAGACCTCTTACAGACCACGAGAGGTAATTTTACATAAGCTAGAATTTTGCCAAAACACATGTAACATCTGCGTTTGGTATCATGGGACTTGGGGTTATCGGTTGGATTGAATTAGATTGAATGTGTAAAGTTGACACTGGAACTGGCTCACTGTGACTCTATAAGAGCACCACTGCTGCCACGACAAGCAGTGCTCAAGGAACTCTCACTCAAGATGCTTTACAATAACACAAAATGATACAAAGACAATCAATGGGGCAAGAGCAAAGACCTGTCATTCAAGCACAAGACTGTCCATTAACTTTCTCAGCAATATTTCCAAGGCAAAGACCTTGACAATGGACTGTCCAAGCAACAAATAGACGTAACTGTGGGCAACAACAAAGTGAAATCAAATGAAGTCAGAATTTGTGGAATTCTGGACGAAACACAGCTACCGGAATTGAATTGCTGGTTACTGGAGCTGACAAAGGCTGAACGAGTTCTCACAAGCAGAGCGAGAGTACGTGAAACAGCTGTTTGTAGTCACCCATGCCAGCAGCCAGTGAAGGTGTCGGCCTAGCATTTGATCTGGTTGAATCGGCTGTGAGCCTTATAGTGACCTGATCCAAACGAGTAAAACATTGTTTAATGATACACGTAAGCACCAGTAAGATATGCCCTGACATGTCACATAATTATTAGGGTAACATTGATGTGTGAGGTCTGTTTGTCTGTTTGTCCCTGTTCCAGAAGGCTCTGAGATGTAATCTGACACCACTGTTACGAAAAATCTTTTCATAGGGTAGACTGATGTCACCACAAATCTGCATATTATGTTTTATAAAGTTAAAATAAAATAAAAACCTGATGGCATTTCTCCTTCGGGCAATGCAGTTTCATGAGTCTGGTTGGCTACAATGGATGGGCATTGGTATAAGAATATGCTTTTAGGGAAATTCAGTGGGGAATGAGATATGCATGAGGCCTTAGGAGTTGAGATTACAGATTTGATATTAAAGATAAGCTTCATAATTTTTAATTAGTACTCGGACTGGAGGTCAGTTAGGATCAATAACTAATGGAAACAGTTGAATTAGAAATTAGACACTTTAGCTTCTCATCTGACAAATGGGACCGGGGTAGGAATATTGTTTCAAAGTGAGGAGAGTGAACGTTGATGACAAGGTGAGACCAGATTTGAAGGCTGCACCATTACAGGAGGGACACGTGGTGTTCGGTGATGGAAGTTGTTTCCATGGACAGGATGGGCAGCTCAGTGCTGGTTACGCAGTTGGGCTTCAGACGAATTAGGGTGTTGACACAGTGGTGTGTGAGAAGCTGCAGGGAGCGCAGTCAGCGCAGAGGGCAGAGGTCAGGGCTCTGATTGCTGCATTGCAGTGGGAGGCAGGTAGAAGGATTACCATCTTCACAGACTGCGTATGCGTTTGCGGCGGCACATGTGGAACTAGCTTGGTAGAGGAGAGGTGGTTTTCTGACAGCAAATGGGAAACCAATCAAACATGAGGCAGACATGAGAGAACTAGCAACAGCCTTACTGCTGCCACGGGAAGTAACAATTGTGAAATGCAAGGGTCATGACACAGACACAGTGTCCCACACGGTCAGAGGAAATTGTCAAGCTGATTTGGAAGCAAAAAGAGCATCAGGATACATCAATTGGAGTCAGATAGTGATGGTCACACCAGAAGAAGAGGGTTCCATGAGATGGGATGAGGTGTACGTCGCTTGTTGTCAACAGGGGGCGGCTCCTGAAGAAAAAACAGTGTGGCTGGACAATGGAGCCAAAGTGAGACAATATGGATTGTGGATACATCCTGAAGATGGAAAGTGGGTGCTTCCCCTGAGCCTGAAGATGAGAGTTTTCGATGAAGCACATGGACTCGCACATATAGGTGTACACCAGATGAGGAGGAATGTCCTCAACTTGTGGCACCCGCACTTGAATTCGTTGCTTAAAGCATTTGTGAAGGAATGCACCGTGTGTTCTTTGCATAACTCGAAACCGACGATGAAGTCGGGTGAACAAGGCAAATTTCCGACGGAGATGACACCAGGTCATGAGATAATCATTGATTACACAGACATGATCAAGCCGGTAAACGGTTTCAGATACTTACTGGCTTGCGTCGATGCGTTCACCGGCTGGCCAGAGGCCTGGCCCGCAAAGAGGGAAGACAGCCAAACTGTGATTAAGTGTTTAATCAATCATTACATTCCTAGTCATGGTTTTCCTGCTAAAATCATGTCAGATAATGGTACACATTTCAAAAATGCATATCTGCCAAAGGTTGAAAAGGCTTCAGGCCTCAAGCATGCTTTTGGGACGGTCTATCACCCCTAGACCCAGGGAAAAGTCGAACGATTGAACATAAACCTGAAAGACAAATTGGCTAAAATCTGTGCACAGACTAAAATTAATTGGCTTGACGCTCTACCAATCACCCTTATGGGTATGCGAGCTTCTGTGAATCGGGGTAAAGGTTTCACTCCTTATGAGTTAACTACTGGAAGGTCATTTACAGGGCCTCAGCAAAACATTGGATGGACCTCAGAAGAAATTACTAAGATGTCACAAGCAATGTACATTGAAACACTAACAGGTATTTTGTCCAGTTTCCACCTACAGATCTCTGATTCCATCACGCCTCAGGACGAAAGGCCTGAATGTCCTTTGACACCTTGGGTGCTTCTCAGGGTCACTAAATCCAAGTGGCCATGGCCAAGGTGGGTCGGCCCATTTCAAGTAACCGAGCGCACCACATATGCAGTGCGCCTCAGAGGCAAAGGCTCAACGTGGTATCATCTGAGTCAGTGTGCACCTGCTGAAGAGCCACAGAGGTCGTTAGAGCAGGCCGAGGCAGACCTGACGGAGCTGCAAAGCTGAAAGCTCCGGCTTTGCACTTGGAGTAAGTGGTCCGCACGTGCTATGGGCCTTCATGCATCATCATCCTTGAAAACTGTGATTGGGGAAGGTGTGAGCTTCTGTTTCTTCAACGTTTCACTTCCTCATCCGTGGAAGTAATCTGTTCCTGAGGAGGTGTTCTGATTCGTGTGGGAAAGCATCCTGGAAAGCATCTTTGTTCTTGCATCTGTGTTCTTACTTTTGAGAGCGGACCAGAACGATAGGTAGTAATTTCCCCCTGGCCGTAGTTCTATCTGCTTTGTTGCCTTGAGAGGGAAAAGGCGGCAGCAATCTTGCAGCTTGAGAAAGCAGAGTAACAGCAAGAGGAGCCGAAGTGGAGCATCCATCTTGTTGGGTTGGACAGTATTTACTAGCCAGAGGAGCGGGGAATTGAACAAATCCTAGCTGGAGTTAGTCAGCAATCTGCAGCCCAAAAGGGTGTGGTGGCGTTTCAACATCCAAGCTGCCTCCAAAGAAGTGCTTCGTTCAGAAAGATCTGAGAAGAACAAAATTCAGGGTGTTTTGTTAAATAAAGAAAAGACTATAAGGGTGTTTTAAATTTTAAAGGGGTTGAGACGACCAAGTTATCAACTTTTTTACCTTCTGACATTCTTATAATTATCAAGCTTTTGGGTCAATCTTTTGTTAAAACATTTACACTTTACCTTTGAGTATTATTCATTTCAACATTTTAAAATTTACCTTTGAGGATTATTCTTAGTGTTACATTTTATAGTTTAACCAAATTTTACTACTAGTTTTGATCTTAGAATTGACTTAGAGGTCAACAATCTGTTGCTACATTTCCACTTTTATTCAAATTTTACTATTTTACTATTTTTAGATTACACGCTGAGTCTGAAATTCTGAAATACATCAACACATACATTTTATTTAAACCTAGGCCTAATTCTTAGAACTTGGGGTTACATTATTCAGTTACATTATTCAATTTAAGGGTCAATTTTACAGTGTAAGGGTTGATAGCTATGGTCTTGAGCCGGAAAAGGGTAGCGTGCCCTCTCCGGGTCGGGGAGGAGGTCCTTACCCAAGTGGAGGAGTTTAAGTATCTCGGGATCTTGTTCACGAATGAGGGAAAACTGGAGCGTGAGATCGATAGGCGGATAGGTGCAGCGTCCGCAGTGAAGCGGGCGCTGTACCGGTCTGTCGTGGTGAAGAGAGAGCTGAGTCAAAAGGCAAAGCTCTCAATTTACCGATCGATCTACGTTCCCACCCTCATCTATGGTCATGAGCTTTGGGTTATGACCGAAAGAACAAGATCTCGGATACAAGCGGCTGAAATGAGTTTTCTCCGCAGGGTGGCTGGACTCTCCCTTAGAGATAGGGTGAGAAGCTCAGTCATCCGGGAGGGACTCGGAGTAGAGCCGCTGCTTCTCCACATCGAGAGGAGCCAGTTGAGGTGGCTCGGGCATCTGGTTAGGATGCCTCCTGGACGCCTCCCTGGTGAGGTGTTCCGGGCATGTCCCACCGGGAGGAGACCCAGAGGAAGACCCAGGATACGCTGGAGGGACTATGTTTCTCGGCTGGCCTGGGAACGCCTTGGGATTCCCCCAGAGGAGCTGCTCCAAGTGGCTGGGGAGAGGGAAGTCTGGGCCTCCCTACTTAGGCTGCTACCCCCGCGACCCGACCCCGGATAAGCGGAAGAAAATGGATGGATGGATGGATGGGTTGATAGCTAATTCATGTTTTACAACCTTAAGGTGTGATCAATTAAAGGGTTAAGGTTTAATCTAGTTTCACAATTCATGAGGGATGTGATGTGTCCATTTTAAGGCCAAATTTGCATTACAGGTATCGATCCAGTGGTTCCTGTGAAGAAAAACTCCAGTGGTTCCTGTGAAAAAAACAAGATTTTGTAAACTTTGCATGTATTGGGTGTTAGGACTTTCAACATTGATTTGATTTATGTGTTTACCTTTTCAGGTTGTGCGATTTTAACTGATAAGTGTAAGGATGGCTCGTCCTGTTGGTCAGTTCTGTCCCCCTTGTGGTGTTTTCCTATTAGTCAGTTTGTACTTCATGTTTCAGGTTTAGTTCCCCAGTCTTGATGTTTTCCTGTTAGTCAGTTAGTAGTTAGTTAGTTAGTTAGTTTATTAGTTTCCCTTCCAGTTTAGTCATGTTTAGGCTTCCTTCGTCCCCCTCTGTTAGTCAGTTAGTAGTCAGTTAGTTTATTAGTTTCCCTTCTAGTTTAGTCATGTTTAGGCTTCCTTCGTCCCCCTCTGTTAGTTAGTTCCTAGTCAGTTAGTTTATTAATTTCCCTTCCAGTTTTAGTCATGTTTGTCACTCTTAGTTGTTAGTTGTCATCCTAGTTACTTTCATGTTTTAGGTTTCCGGTCCTGCTCTGTGTCTCTAGTTGAGTGTCTTTTATCTTGTCCCTGTCTGTGATCATTTTAACAAGACAAGTGGACTAAACAATCCAACTCCTACAGCCCCTGTCAGCAGACGTGTGAGAGCAACAGTGCCACTTTTCCACAGTCTCTCGATCTTTGGTTTGATAAACAATCTTTTTCTGGGAGGCTAAGCAGTGCGATTCCCTGATATCTGGAGCACACTCTTTGGTCTCCATTCTTTTAAAATTAGGATTTCTACTAAACTCTGCCACTACACAGACACTATTCCTGTCCTTGTTACACTGAAGAAATGTGTCAGTAAAAGCAGACCCACAATGTCCAGATCCTCCAGCATCTCAGAGCAACTCATGTTTCTCATATGCACTCCTACACCAGAAAACATTTTTACTACCTCAGCTACTTTTGCCACGGTGATTGGATAGTCTTCCATCAAGTCTCCAGACTGTTCTCAGCAACGCACAAGGTGACCACATTAAGGCAATCCTCAAAATGTTGATTGCAGTGCCCAATAATGCAGTGCCCAATAATGCAAACAATCTATTTATAAACCAAAGACTGAGATGGAACATTTTTGTTTTACTTTCTAAGATGGTTTCTTCCTCATGATGGAGTTTTTCCTTTCCACTGTTGCCTTCACAATTGCTCAAGATGAGAGTTTTGTGATGGAGTTAAATTCACAGCAGTCTGCTCCTCTGATAAATAATGTTAACTTATCTTTTATGTATATGAATGTTTCTGTTCAGTGCCCTGAGATTACTTCTGTTATAACTTGACACTATATAAAAAAACTGAAATAAAAATAAAACTATATTGAGAAGTCAAATGTTTTGCCAGAACAGCCTTGAAGCCAACTAAAAGTCATTTCTCTATGATCTTTGTGAATTCCTTCTGTGTTTGGGTTAAAGCTTCTAACACAGTCACAACTACAGCCTTTTTGGTCCTTCTGTACCTACCAGCTGCTTTAGGATTCCTCTGATACAACAAAGCTCAAAAGGCTTCTCACACAGCTGGTGTCCACCAGTAGATAATTTTGGCCATTGTTTCTTAAAACTGCATCTGTAGTGGTTTCTGAACAGGGATGTTTCTCTAACAGTTCTTTTATCATTTTTAAATGTTATCCCATTTAGGAAATCTCTGGTTATTTCTGCAATAATATTTGATACAGGCATTTATTCACAATAAAGTACTTATTGAATTGTATTCAGAGCATTAGACCTTCATATAGGAACAAAACCCATTAGTACTCACTTTAAATAAAGTTCAGCAGGGGGCATCTCTGCAGCAGGCTCATTGGCTACAGACCACATCACCACAGAGGGATGATTCTTGTCCTGGCGTACAAGCTCATCCATGACAACTAGATGATGGGCCAAAGATGCATTCCCAAAACTGCGACTAAAATAGAAAAATCACAATATATACATACTGTACTGAACAGACTGACTCGTAAAATACAAATGATGGACATTTCGATCAAAATACTATTTGAAAATCACTCACAATGTGTTTTTTGTTTTTGTTTTTTTCTTGTCCTGTTCGGCATTGTGGCACTCAGAATTATTGTCTGAGTGTCAAGGTGAGGCCCAACAGATTGACTTTCACAAGCAGAGCATTATGGCTGGTCTTAATACTCCACTTGATATATAAATAAAACTTTATTAGAATTTGCTTTGAGTTTTTTTCAGATGTAATGTCACGGGGATGAAAAACAAAGGCAGAAAAGTGGGAGAAGGGTTAAAAGGGAAAGAAGGAGATAGCAGTAGAGGAGAGAAAGGGCTATAAAGAGAACACAAATCAACATAATTGAAGTCTGCCTCTAGACCTGTGGAGAGAAAAAAGACAAACCGAGAAACCACAACAACAAAACAACATATACAGTACACTGATACTTATAACATCATTAGAAAGTAGTTTATACAGTACATGGTAATACAACCCAACTGAGTGTCTATCTGATAAACACCTGAATCTAAACACTTGTGTAAGCATGCTTGTCACTACTCTGTTCTCCACCTCACTGAACCATCACCTCTGGAAGCCTCGACTGAGCTGTGCGAGAACATCCTACATTTCTTTTTAGAAAAAAAATGCCACCACTCGGGCTTTCATTTCTCCTCCAACTCGTGATCCATCCATCCTACCTCAATCTGTTGCTGTATTTGAATATTTTGAACCAATTTCTCAGTCTTCTCTAGAGCAGGTCATGTGCATCCTGAAACCATCTGGTTCCCCATTTGATGTGGTCCCCCCTCGGCTACTAAATGAGGTTTTTCCTACTCTAGGTCCTTCCATTCTTGCTATTGTGAATAGCAGTTTATCCACTAGCGTGGTGCCAAAAATCTTTAAACAAGCTGCTGTTCAACCTCTCCTGAAAAAAAAAAACCTTGACCACTCAGTCGTATCTAACTTCAGGTCTGTCTCCAGACTCCCATTTGTTTCTAAACTTAAGGAAAAAATTGTTGAGTCCCAGATGGTAAATGGTAAATGGAGCTTACTTATATAGCGCTTTCCAGCCTCCTTTGAGGGGCCCCAAAGCGCTTCACAGTACCAACTATCCACCCATTCATACACACATTCATACACCGGTAGCGGTAGACTGCCATGCAAGGCACTGCCAGTCCTACCGAGAGCAACTCAGGGTTAAGTCTCTTGACCAGGGACACAATGAGGTATGCCATGACCGGGGATCAAACCGAGACCTTCTGGTCCTGAGCCGACTGCACTGCCTCTACACCATCTCGGCCCCTGATGAAGTGCTTCCTGGAGGATCATGCTATCCTTGAGTTATTCCAATCTGGCTTTAAACCTCTCCACAGCACTGAAACTGCCCTACTGAAGGTTTTTAATGACATCTTCTTATCCACGGACACAAGTGATTATGTGCTGCTTGTCCTATTGGACCTTACATCTGCTTTTGACACCATTGACCATGATATCCTCATTGCTAGGTTGGAGCAGTGGGTGGGCATCACAGGGTCTGCTCTCAGTTGGTTCAGATCCTACCTCGCTGACAGATCCTTTTGTGTTTTCATCAAAGATTTTAGTTCTGCAGCGGCAGCACTTAAATGGGGGGTTCCGCAAGGGTCTATCCTGGGTCCTCTCCTATTGTCTTTATACCTGCTGCCACGTGCTGCTATTTTCCGGAAACACAACATACCTTTTCACTTCTATGCTGATGACTGTCAAATTTACGTCCCGCTAAGACACAATGGTACATGCTCTATTCAACCTCTGCTTGACTGCCTGGCTGACATCAGGGACTGGATGGCTTTAAATTTCTCAAGTTTCAATGAAAAGAAGTCTGAAGCCATGTTGTTCCCACCCAATGACACAATCACGAACCACCTTTCTGCTCTAGCCCTGTCAGAAAAACAAAAAGTCACAAATCTGGGAGTGATAATGGATCCTTCCATGAAACTCAACAGTCATGTAAAAATGATTGTTTTTTTCCAGCTGAGGCGACTGTCTAAGCTGAAGCCCATATTATCCAAAAATAACCAGGAGACAGTAATACACGCATTCAATACATAGGCTTGATTACTGCAATTCACTCATGTTTGGTATCAGTTAGACCACCATTGCACGACTACAACTGGTCCAGAACGCAGCAGCCCAATTTTAACCAGTACAAGCAAAAGAGAGCACATTACGTGTCTTGGCCTCCCTGCACTGGCTACTGGTTCATCTTCAAATCAAGGTCAAAATTCTCCTGTATGTCTACAAATCGCTGAACAGTCTCGCCCCTCCCACCCCCACCTCCCCTTCTCGCTCTTCGATTTGCTACAGCCGTATGTCCTACCATGTTCTCTGAGGTCAGCGGGCCAATTACTTCTCACAGTTCCAGGAACTCGTCTGAAGCGCAGAGGTGACAAGGACTTCTCTGTAGCAGGCCCAAAACTTTGGACCGAGTTACCTCTGCTCCTCAGACAGGCCTCCTCCCTCTCGGTTTTCAAATCTTGTTTAAAGACCCACTACTATCGTGTTGCTTTCAACACGTGACGATCTGTATTTGGTCGTTTTATTTATTATCTGCTATGATTTTGTGTCTATATTCTGTTTTCTACTTCATTTTGTATGTTGCCTATGTGTTGCCAGTTGTTTGTTTGTACAACACTTTGGTTGGCCTTGTCGCTGTTTTAAGTGCTCTAAAAATAAAATGATATGGCATGGTAAATCCCAGGAGGCTGCAGCAACGAGCCTACAG
>JBBPBX010041983.1:9914-22633 GCA_038048925.1 Garcialebias charrua | reverse complement strand
AAATAAATAAATAAATAAAATAATAAATAAAAAAAAAATAAAAAAAATAAAAAAAAAAAAAAAAAATAAAAAAAAAAAAATTTATAATGATTTATAATTCTAACCTCTGTTCACTTATGTTTAGAGCCTATTCAGACTAACTAACTTATTATACCTATGCTCTAGTTTAAACTTCTATTTATTCAAAGACCCTTATATATTTATTTAATTAACCAAATATATTCACTGCATTGCCCAGTAAAGAGATAAACAAATAAGACGTATTTAGCTATTTACTGTAGAACTAAACTATAAGTCCAATATACCATTCAATGACAAGACTTTACATTTCAAATTATTGTCATTATTATTATTATTATTTTTTATTTTATTTTTTTTATTTTTTTTCCCCCTCTTATCTTTTAACATACCATCAGTGTCCTTTTCTTTTTTTTCTTCTTTTCCCTTCCTCAAGGCTTTGCATGTTTTGAGTCTTCCTCAATTTCTTTTATAAACTTGCATGCGTCCTCAAAGGAGTTAAATTTCATTGTTTTATTTTTAAATGTCACCAATAGTGTTGCAGGATGAATTATTCCATTACGAATGCCCAGTTTACGTAGTTGTTCCCGAATTGGGTCAAACTTTTTCCGGAGCTGGTGGAGCCCCGGAGCCAAATCTGGGTAAAAGCGGACCTGTTGCTCTTTATAATATATATCCTTCTTCGTTCTCGCTGCTCTCATGACCCTTTGCTTCTCACGAAGATTCACAAACCTCATCAGCAGGGTTCTGGGTCGAGCAGCGCCTTCCATCCTCCGGCCCAGTCTGTAGGCGGACTCCAGGCTCACCTTGGCCTGCAGGCCCTCCGAGGCCTGCGCCGCGTCCACGTTGCTCCCCACCGATTCAGGAATCCACCGCTCCAAAAAAGCACATAGGTCAGAGCCCTCAGCGCCTTCCGGCAGACCCACAAGCCGTAAGTTATTTAAGCGAGCTCTTGATTCCAAATCCATCAATTTTATTTCCATCGATTTGTTGTTAGCCTGTAAGGTGCTAACGTTAGCTCGTAGCTTAGCCACCTCATCCTCTGCAAGGGAGATGCGGTCTTCTGTTTGTGAAGCCCGTTCGTTGTAGTCTTTCATCTCCTGCTTCATATTTTTTAGCGTTTCCAACACTCCATCGAGTTTAGAAGAGAATTCAGTTCGTAGGCTTGTTATTGCAGATAAGATTTGGTCAAACTTACTGCTTGCTGGGTCGCTTTCACCTCCTTGTTCCGCCATGGTTCTGCTAGTTTTCCGGGCTTCACTACGCAGATTGTAGTCAAACAACGTTGTTTGTTTGGTCGTGTCGCTTTTGCCTTTGTTCGTTTTAGTTCGGTTAGGCATTCTTCCTTAGACTGTCACCTTTTTTTTTGCATTTTATCGCAGTGAACAGCCGTTATCTTGCCATATTTGAGGTAGTAGCTGCGGAGCGAAGTTGCATGCGTCTGCTCAAGCGGCTGCCATAACCGGAAGTCCCCCCGGTGAGTTTTTACCTGAGGCACCCTCACCACAGTTCATTCCACCATTGCAACATTTTTCATCTCAGGGGGACTCTTTTCGTGTCCCTGGCCCGGTACACCATTGTTTACCGCAGTTGTTTGTCCCTAAGAGTCCTCTAAATTTGTTTTTGTCAAACACAATGCCCACAGGACGCCACTACAGCCCTTGTATGATGGCCCATTTAGAGTTCTCCAACCGGGTCCGAAACACTTCCTTTTAGATCTAGGGGGTCGTAATGAGACGGTCTGTATTGATAGGCTGAAACCTGCTCATGTTCTGTCAGATGATCAGGTTGTTACGGCCCAGGCTCCTCGCAGGGGCAGACCTCCATCCACGTCGCTAACGGACTGCTGTCCTCCTTCCAGAGACTCTCAACGACCAACGGAGCCCGACTCTTCTGCAGGCCCTCCTCGTCGCCCTCCGCTTCATCAGGCTGGTTCTACAGAGTCCAGGTTCAGCCGTGCTGGTCGTTTGCTCAAGCCTAAAGTTCTGGACTAGTAATGGACCTTACTGGGTGTTCAGGGGGGGCGTGTGTGGCGGACCACTAGGGGACTCTACTCACACCCAGAGGACAGGATGTTGTACCCAGAGGACAGGATGTTTTATTGTGAAAAGGTTTATGTGTAAGGTGTGGTTTTTGGCGCTTACCGCTCAGAGTTTGTTGGAGCTGAGTAAAGTGAAGTCCTGCATCCAGTTTCTGTGTCGTCTTTTCTACTCCTCCACACCTGTACCTTTTATGTCACTATTAAAATGTCCAAATACTTTTGTTATATAAACTACATTTCTATAGTTTAGCTGGTGAATATAATGTCTAGTGTTTTTGTCTAAAACTGTATGTTTGCTGAGCGATCATAAAACGGCTGTGAAGGTTCCCAGTTACATCCACACACACGTGGCCAGCCTCATGGAGTCGGGGCTAGTGAGCCCAGTCTGCTTGAGCCTCGCGCTGCAGGAGGAAGTGACAGCGCTTAACAGAGCAAAAAGAGTAACTTTTCACAATCTACAAATATCTAGAACATTAAACACTAAAAGTTTTAGTATTTAGTAAACAATTTAGTTTTGATCATTTTTAAACATAAGCACAGAGTTTACATTTTAAACACGATTTCCCAAAACATTACACAATTCAACTCCCTGTATTGAAATAAACCGTCCCTTCAAACTAGTTCTACCCCTTGGCTTTGCAAAAATTTCAGTTCCCTTTAGACTAGCAGCTTTCTCTCCTAACAAAATACATTTGAACATTTGAGGGTTCTATTACTAACAAAATATTATAGTCCACCAAATCATAAAACTTCAGTACTTTGACTTGTTTAAATAATATACAGTATTAGATGATGACAGTAAGGCTTTCTTGTAATAATTCTCACAGCTCTTTTCTGTAAAATAAAAATAGATTGTGTTATAGTTTAATTTA
Source organism: Garcialebias charrua (assembly GCA_038048925.1). Classification (NCBI taxonomy): domain Eukaryota; kingdom Metazoa; phylum Chordata; class Actinopteri; order Cyprinodontiformes; family Rivulidae; genus Garcialebias; species Garcialebias charrua. The sequence continues at coordinate 19,702 of JBBPBX010041983.1, read as the reverse complement.
ATTTATAAGTAAAAGTAAGACTAAAATAATTTTTTCTCCAAATTAAATGTGCTTTTTTGTGTGCTACAGTTTGTATGTGTAAAGATTGCTGATATGAGATTTTAAACACAACCTGTTAACTGCTGCCAATCAAATGGCGAATAAACTACTCTGTAGGGTTCATGTATTATAAAAGAAGAAAATAATGCTATCCAAAGTATCCAAAGCGCTGAAGAAGCTATGGCAGACAGAAGCCAAAACGTGGAGAACATTTTTTGTCTGTTTTTCATTATACATATGAAAAAAAAAACTGCACAGTGCCTCACCAGCCATGAACCTCACCGCACGTCACTGGTTAGAACTTTATTATAGCAGTAGAAGTATTTGGTATTTCAGTGTTATAACTTTATTACTGTATTCCAGTAGAAGTACTTTCCCACAGTGTTAGAACATATAGTAGAAGTATTTTGTTATTCCAGTGTGACGAGGAAGTTCATTCAACCTTTATTTAGTCAGGTAAATCTTATTGAGCCTCGTGGGCTCATTTACGAAAGCGACCTGCTAAAACTAAAGAACGATGAACAGCAATGGTAGAATTTCCTTAAACAATGAACAATAGAAAAACAAAAGAGAGAAAAACAAAAGAGAGAAATACATTTTTTTTTTTTTTTTTAACAAAGTATCAAAAAACTAGCAAAACATTATAAGGTAGATGTATAAAATCAAAGACAGGAACATATCTGCATTGGTTTTTGCCAGGATTCCAACAGATTCTTAAAACCATTTAAAGAGGTCAAGGTCGAGAGCTTCAGATCTTTTTGTAAGATATTCCATGAAGCAGGAGCAGAGTAGGAGAAGGCCCTTTTTCCAAGTTCAGTCCTCACTGACGGAACACTGCAGGTAATCATGTCCTGAGAGCGCACGCTGTAGCTGCACTCACGCAGAGACATGTAGGAGGAGATGTATGAGGGCAGCAGACCAAGTACTTTGTTACTCCAGTGGCAGTATTTAGGTATTAAAATTAATTATCCCAGTTCTTGTTCCCATGGTGAATTGAATCCTAGCTGATCAAACAAAACTTCAAAGTTTGACACACTGAAACCACGCCCCCTCGACGAGCTGTCTCATCTTAGAACATTTCCCGGAAACACCTTGTGTTCACCTTCAGAATAAAAGCACCGGAATTTACAAGCAAACATTTTTTTTGTGCAGATTAAATTCTTCAATGATTTTTACAACTGAATTATTTTACATTTTCTCTCACCATATTAGCTAAACATTTGAACACATGTTTTCCATTGAAGCTTTTTTGTAACAGGCTGTGTTTCTCAGCTATTCCAGATGTAGGTATGACGAACACTTAAACTTGCAAACTTTTTCTACAAATGTGTTAAGGATCAGTTGTAGTATTTTTTTTTGTGTGTGTGTGTACTTAACTGAAATATTAGGAGAGTAAATAGTATTCATGAGTTACTGCAGCGGCTCTGTTCTGAAAACAGTTGAAAAAGGTTTGTAGCTCAATCATCCAGGTAAATAAATGACATAAAAAGATTAAATCATGTCATCTGGACGGTTTCTTTTTGGGAGAAACATTTCGTCTTTCATCTGAAAGACTCCGTCAGTCTGAGGCCTGCCAACCCAGATCTGTCTTATAAATAGTACCTCCTTGATGTGTTTCAAGCCAACCTCTTCATAACGAGTGTAAACATGATTTTTAAATCCTGTTTGTTTGTTTGTTGTTGTTTTTCAGTTTAGGCATATAAAGTGAAGCCCATACTGTCCAAAAGTAATCTTGAGACTGTGCATGCTTTCATAACATCCAGACTTGATTACTGCAATGCACTTCTTTTTTAATTTGGTCAAAACTCCTTTGCATGTTTACAACTGGTTCAAAATGTTGCAGCCCAATTTTTAACTGGTACAGGCAAAAGAGAGCACATGTTTTTAAATCTCTGAACAGTTCTGCCCCCTCCTATCTTGCCGATCTGCTGCAGCCATATATGTATGCCAGTATGCCAGTATGCCCACAGCGCTCTCTGAGGTCAGAAGACCAGATGATTTCATTGGTTTCAGGCACTCGTTTTAAGTTGAGAGGTGACAGAACCTTCTCTGTTGCAGGTCCAAGACTGTGGAATGAGTTACCACTGCATGTCAGGCTCCCTCTCTCACTGTTTTTAAGTCTCATTTGAAAACTCACTTTTACTGCCTGGATTTAGTTGATTTTAATGTCTGTCGTATAATGTTAGCCATTTAGATCTTATAAAAAATAGTTTATTTATAAAGCCCTTTAAAACAACCACAGCTACATTACACACCAATGCTTGCATGGCACTTCACCTGACTATCTANATTAAACCTTTTCACATCTCTCTGAAACTCTTAAGGCTGGGTTATACTCCGCAAGACGCCCTGTCTTACATCTTTTACCCCCCGTTGAGTGAGCAAACATTGCGCAACTTTTGCCCGCACTCCCGCTGCAATCCCCCGGTGACAGCCCGTCTTGTACGTAGCCCCCAAGCAGAACTGCAAGACACCGACGATGCAGCTCGCAGCTTGTGATTTGTTCAAAGTTTGTGGGCATTTTATGTTTTTGCTTTGACAGACATGGATAGTTTTGAAGAGAAACTTTTGTATGTGTGCACACACACACACAGACACACACACACACACACCAATACATATATATTTATATATATATATATTTACGCACACACGCGGCGCGTGTGTGCGCGTGTCACGCGCACACACAAAAGCATGCGCGCGCCTGCACGTAGCCTTTAAGACAAAGCAAACTCCACTGTGAGGCAACAAGCCCTGGTGGTCTAGTGGCAACGTGTTGCACTGCCACTCCAAAGACGTGAGTTCAATTCTCACTTGGTTGACTTTTTTTTTTAAATTATATAATACGGTTATACTCCCGCACTTAATTTACTGTATAGATATTTGGGGTACAGCATGCAAAACTTTTTTTTTATGATTTGGTTGACTATAATATTCTTTTATTATTGTTCAAAGCTCGGAATCTATGGTTTTGTGTGAGAAATAATTTAATATCTTATATTTTTTATATATATGTGATTGCTATTTGAATTGATTGTTAATTTTCTTTGAAGAAGGGGCAGAAATAATTAGATATTTTTTTCTTCTTCTGCCTCCTTTCATTTCATGTATTGTTTTGTATTATAATGTGGTTTTGTAAATAATTTTCTTGTGTTTTTACAATTTGAAATGAATAAATTCAATAAAAAAAATAAAAAAAGTTGAACCAGGTGGGAATTGAACCTGAGTCTTTTGAGTGGAAAGCGGACGCGTTCCCCGCAGGACAACTGAGGCATTTACATCCTTTGAGGTCCAATTTCTTTTAAACGAACCGCCCCTCATGAAATCCTGGCTAGACCCCCCCCCGAGGAGAGGAACTCGCCGAGGTATGCAGTGGGAGGGAAGAGGGAGGGATTTATTATAATTTATCCCCCACGTCTTGCCAAGTATAAACACTCAATGCGGTCGGTGACACACACGTAATTGTATCATTGCTGGGTTCACTCAACGGGGGGTAAAAGACGTGAGACAAGAGTATAAACCTAGCTTTAGTGTTACACTTTTCTTGAGCTCTCAAGGAGACAAGTGGACACTGTTTTATTACATTTATTGTGAATTACGAGACACAAATCAGAAGAGACTTTCTTTAATTTGTGTTAATTCAGAATTAATCAACACAATAACTTCAATATACTGTATTGATCATGGTTTATGCTGTTAGAATATTATTCACTTCTTCATATAATTGAATCAAAGCATCACCGGTTATCCATATGAACAGTATATTCTTAATATGTGTATGATCTTACTAAGCTGGTATATTTTAAATATGCCAAAGTTAAAAGAACAACTCAGAATGATCTTAGTATTTGTATGAAGAGTTATGGGAACGAAGTGAAACGTCGAGGGCATAAGTTGCCTCCGATCTCCTGTCCTTTCTAAAAACAATTCATCTGTTCTCAAAACTGATTCTCTATTTTTCACACCTGCAAGTCTGTTTTGTCTTCGTACTATAAACTGTCTACTTCTCGTGTAAAAAACATTTCACCTGACGTCAACAAATCTCCTCCCTATTCTGGTCACAAGAACCAATGAAATGGAGAGAAAACTCTGATGTCAGATCCTGTTAAAGGTCCCAGCTTCCTGTAGGCTCGTGTGAGTGAAAGAGAGCAAACTGAAACTTTGGAGTTCTCTGGGAGAAGCTGGGATGTGAACTTTCTCTCTCCAAGCTGTTGTACGTCCGACCATGAGTCAAAGGTCCGCGTCTTCAGCAAGGTTCCAACAGCACGTCAGCTGTGAACCATTAGAGTGTCACAGCTCCAAGCTGTGAACTCTTTCTGTGAGTTATATCTTGAAAACCAAACCGGAGCTGAGTGCATTACTCTGTGAGGCAAAGCAGATCTCACGAGACCGTGGAAAGATGAACGTGAGTCGCCTGTAAAACGTAGCAGGGCATGCGCGTATGGCTTGACTAGTTTACTGGAGTCGAGACAGGAAATCTTCACAAAGGTAAAAAGTCGTGTTTATCACGGTACTGACGTCCAGCCGAACCCGACCAGAGGATGTGCTGTCTCTGGTTAAACATCTCAAGATAAGACTTCAACCATTTCCCTTTCATCCTTAAACTTCCTCCTTAAACTTCCTCCTCTTATTTTTTATTTCTAAAAGTAAAACTGTAAGTTTGTGCCGCAGAAATAAGTTAATAAGACCCATGACTTGTGTTCTGTTGTTCCTATGTTTTAATCTGCTGAAAAGTTAGTTATAGGAATCTGATCGATCAATCTATATAAATATGTTTTGATTGTAATTTGATGGAAACAATGTTCCCTCGCCCGGACGCGGGTCACCGGGGCCCCACTCTGGAGCCAGGCCCGGAGGAGGGGCACGTTGGCGAGCGCCTGGTGGCCGGGCTTTCACCCATGGAGCTCGGCCGGGCACAGCCCGAAGAGGAGACGTGGGTCCCCCTTCCCATAGGCTCACCACCTGTGGGAGGGGCCAAAGGGGTCGGGTGCATTGTGGAATGGGTGGTGGCCGAGGGCGGGGACCCTGGCGGTCTGATCCTCGGCTACAGAAGCTGGCCATTGGGACATGGAATGTCACCTCTCTGGTGGGGAAGGAGCCTGAGCTAGTGTGTGAGGTTGAGAGGTTCCGGCTAGAAATAGTCGGACTCACCTCAACGCATGGCTCTGGCTCTGGAACCAGTTTCCTTGAGAGGGGTTGGACACTCTTCCACTCTGGAGTTGCCCCTGGTGAGAGGCGCCGAGCAGGAGTGGGCATACTTGTTGCCCCCCATCTTGGTGCCTGTACGTTGGGGTTCACCCCGGTGAACGAGAGGGTAGCCTCCCTTCGCCTACGTGTGGGGGGACGGGCTCTGACTGTTGTTTGTGCCTATGCGCCGAACGGCAGCGCAGATTACCCACCCTTTTTGGAGTCCTTGGAGGGGGTATTGGAGGGTGCGCCTCCTGGGGACTCCCTTGTTCTGCTGGGGGACTTCAACGCTCACGTGGGCAATGACAGTGAGACCTGGAGGGGTGTGGTTGGGAGGAACGGCCCCCCTGATCTGAACCCGAGTGGTGTTCTGTTGTTGGACTTCTGTGCTCGTCATGGATTGTCCATAACGAACACCATGTTCAGGCATAAGGGTGTCCATATGTGCTCTTGGCACCAGGACACCCTAGGTCGTAGTTCAATGATCGACTTTGTTGTCGTCTCATCTGATCTGCGGCCGCATGTCCTGGACACTCGGGTGAAGAGAGGGGCGGAGCTGTCAACTGACCACTACCTGGTGGTGAGTTGGCTCCGATGGTGGGGGAGGATGCCGGTCAGACCTGGCAGACCCAAACGTATTGTGAGGGTCTGCTGGGAACGTCTGGCAGAGTCTCCCGTAAGACGGAGCTTTAACTCCCACCTCCGGGAGAGCTTTGAACACGTTCCGAGGGAGGCGGGGGACATTGAGCCCGAGTGGGCCATGTTTCGCGCCTCTATTGTCGAGGCAGCTTATCGGAGTTGTGGCCGCAAGGTTGTTGGTGCCTGTCGTGGTGGCAACCCTCGAACCCGGTGGTGGACACCGGCGGTGAGGGATGCTGTCAAGCTGAAGAAGGAGTCCTATTGGGCCTTTTTGGCCTGTGGGACCCCGGAAGCAGCAGATAGGTACCGGCAGTCCAAGCGGCATGCGGCTCGGGTGGTTGCTGAGGCAAAAACTCGGGCGTGGGAGGAGTTCGGAGAGGCCATGGAGAATGACTTCCGTACGGCTTCGAGGCGATTCTGGTCCACCATCCGGCGTCTCAGGGGGGGAAAGCGGTACGCGACCAACACCATTTATGGTGGGGATGGCGTGCTGTTGACCTCAACTCGGGATGTTGTGAGTCGGTGGGCGGAATACTTCGAAGACCTCCTCAATCCTACTGGCACGTCTTCCACTGAGGAAGCGGAGCCTGGGGACTTTGGATCGGGCTCTCCAATCTCTGGTGCGGAGGTCGCCGAGGTGGTTAAAAAGCTCCGCGGTGGCAAGGCTCCGGGGGTGGATGAGATTCGTCCTGAGTTCCTTAGGGCTCTGGATGTTGTGGGGTTGTGTTGGCTTACGCGACTCTGCAATATCGCGTGGACATCGGGGGCAGTTCCCTTGGATTGGCAGACTGGGGTGGTGGTTCCCCTATTCAAAAAGGGGGACCGTAGGGTGTGTTCCAACTATAGAGGGATCACACTCTTAAGCCTCCCTGGTAAGGTCTATTCAGGGGTTCTGGAGAGGAGGGTCCGTCGGATAGTCGAACCTCGGATTCAGGAGGAGCAGTGTGGTTTTCGTCCTGGTCGTGGAACACTAGACCAGCTCTACACCCTCAACAGGGTCCTGGAGGGTGCGTGGGAGTTTGCCCAACCAGTTTACATGTGCTTTGTAGACTTGGAAAAGGCATTCGACCGCGTCCCTCGGGGGGTTCTGTGGCGGGTACTCCGGGAGTATGGGGTACCAGGCCCATTGATATGGGCTGTTAGGTCCCTGTACGACCGGTGTCAGAGCTTGGTCCGCATTGCCGGCAGTAAGTCAGGCTCGTTTCCGGTGAGAGTTGGACTCCGCCAAGGTTGCCCTTTGTCACCGATTCTGTTTATAACTTTTATGGACAGAATTTCTAGGCGCAGCCAAGGTGTTGAGAGGATCCGTTTTGGTGGCCTTAGAATCGCTTCTCTGTTTTTTGCAGATGATGTGGTCCTATTGGCTTCATCAGCTCGTGATCTACAGCTTTCACTGGAGCGGTTTGCAGCTGAATGCGATGCGGCCGGGATGAGGATCAGTTCCTCCAAATCCGAGGCCATGGTCTTGAGCCGGAAAAGGGTAGCGTGCCCTCTCCGGGTCGGGGAGGAGGTCCTGCCCCAAGTGGAGGAGTTTAAGTATCTCGGGATCTTGTTCACGAATGAGGGAAAACTGGAGCGTGAGATCGATAGGCGGATAGGTGCAGCGTCCGCAGTGAAGCGGGCGCTGTACCGGTCTGTCGTGGTGAAGAGAGAGCTGAGTCAAAAGGCAAAGCTCTCAATTTACCGATCGATCTACGTTCCCACCCTCATCTATGGTCATGAGCTTTGGGTTATGACCGAAAGAACAAGATCTCGGATACAAGCGGCTGAAATGAGTTTTCTCCGCAGGGTGGCTGGACTCTCCCTTAGAGATAGGGTGAGAAGCTCAGTCATCCGGGAGGGACTCGGAGTAGAGCCGCTGCTTCTCCACATCGAGAGGAGCCAGTTGAGGTGGCTCGGGCATCTGGTTAGGATGCCTCCTGGACGCCTCCCTGGTGAGGTGTTCCGGGCATGTCCCACCGGGAGGAGACCCAGAGGAAGACCCAGGATACGCTGGAGGGACTATGTTTCTCGGCTGGCCTGGGAACGCCTTGGGATTCCCCCAGAGGAGCTGCTCCAAGTGGCTGGGGAGAGGGAAGTCTGGGCCTCCCTACTTAGGCTGCTACCCCCGCGACCCGACCCCGGATAAGCGGAAGAAAATGGATGGATGGATGGATGTAATTTGATGATTTTGTTATTAAATGATTCTACCTTTGGTAGGTCAACATAATAACGTCTTCTGTCAATTACATTTCATCACTGAGTCACAGATTTATTTAATATTAATCTGAAAAAGATGAGAACCCGGAAATTATTGATGTATTTTCTGTCAGTCTAAACCCTGCCAAATTTGCATTAAAAAATTAGATAAGTCATAATCTGACCTCTTCTATTTTGTTACACATCTACCTTATAATGTTTTTGCTACTTTTTGCTACTTTTTCTTTTCTTTTGTTTATTGTTTAATGTATTTGTATCATTGATGTTCATCATTCTTTAGTTTGTAGCAGGTCGCTTTCGTAAATGAGCCCTCGAGGCTCAATAAGATTTACCTGACTAAATAAAGGTTGAATGAAAATTATTTTCTGTTATTTGTTTTTACATTGACCTTATATGCATAAAATTATTAACATTGTGTGTGTCAACAAATGTTGTAGCAGGTGAACTTACACTTCCATTTTTGCAGGGCATAAAAAGTTGTCAAACCAAACACCAACTTTGAAAATGTATCAGTGGAGAACATGTGGGAAGACACTAAAGACACAGCTGCAGCCAGATCAGCTGAAAAAAAAGAACAAGAATATATCAAAGCAATTTTCTGATGAAAGTGAGTATGATGAGAATATCAGATGTTTTGTGCTGCTGTAAATTCACGGTCATCCAGGACATGTTAAAAATGAATGAATGAATGAATGAATGAATGAAGGAAGGAGAAGGAAGGAAGGAAGGAAGGAAGGAAGGAAGGAAGGAAGGAAGGAAGGAAGGAAGGAAGGAAGGAAGGAAGGAAGGAAGGAAGGAAGGAAGGAAGGAAGGAAGGAAGGAAGGAAGGAAGGAAGGAAATAAGGAATAAATAAAAAATGAAAAAGTAAAATAAAAATATACATAAACAAACAAAGAAACAAAGAAACTTCCATTCAGTAGCTGAAGTAATTTCACTTTCCATCCTGGTAACTGTTTCCATTAAAAACTTGAATGTGGAGTTCCAAGCTTTATAATCTAAATTGGGAGCTCATTTATGTAATCTAGAGTCACATGCACATTAAACTACTCGCCCCTCACAGTAGAAAGCCAGTGTACGTTTTAAAAAGCTGAAATCTGAGACCTCCTCCTCTGTTTAAAGTTTATGTTTTTTTCCTTCATTTGATATAAATGACCTCCTTCACCTCCTTTCAAAACATCTGTCCTGTCTGTCCAACATCTGGACCTGTTGGTCCTCAGCAGAGTGTCTCTTTTCCTTGAGGTGTAGGTGGATCTCCGAGTCTGATCCTAGAGAGCAGCTCTCTGGTGTTGAGTCATACGTCTGTGGAGAGGTTCTTTACTTTCTACCACAGAGAGAATCACTAATCTGAGTTAATTAATCCTAAAAATACAAGAAAAATGTGTTGAACGTCACTGCAGCTGACCTCTGCTCCACACCTGTTTCTGTGATATTCACTTATTTCTGAACATTCAGGTATCATGATGTGGCTGCCTTCATTTGTGATTTATGAAGGTCCAGAGGAAGAATAAAGATGGACCAGTCTTTGCAGCCATTTTCGAAGAACCTTTAGAGATCCCATTTTAATGACCCCCCAAACCCAAACTGAATGGTGTGGAGTCTGCAGGAAGGTTCTGACCTCCATGATGGAGAAACTGAACAACCTCTGCACAGACGCATGACTCAACACCAGACAGCCGCTCTCCAGGACCAGACTCAGACGTCCACTTACCGGTACATCTCAAAG
>JBBPBX010041982.1:18599-28604 GCA_038048925.1 Garcialebias charrua | reverse complement strand
AAAATCAGTAAACAAGTTCTCAGCTTCTTTTTGCAGATAAAAACAACTTTTTACACAAATGCACAGGTTTCAACTGTGAATTTTGGAGCTTCGACAAGACGGAGATTTTCTCCTGAGGTCGGCCTGTTAGCTTAGCTCGTAGCGTAGCTGCTTTTAACAATCCAAAAACGCAATTTTGAGCCTTTTGTCATCCAGTGTCTTCAGTAGAAAGAGAGAGAGAGACATGAAGAAACGATAAAGCAGGTAAATAAAAATTAGATGGTAATTTCAATTTATCATGCAATTAATTGATTTATTGTTTATTGCGACAGGCCTACATACTTGCAAATAAATTAACAATTAATCTCCAAAGTTAAATCCACTTTGATCCAGAGTAAATAAAATGTTTCTAAACAATTTCCTGTTCTTTCTTTGTTCTAGGGCTGTGATGAAAATATTGTGAAGTCTTTACCTTTGCAAAAGGGGGGCAGGCTATTCCACTGAGAGGGGTGACCGGGGACACATGTGATAATGACCTCACCGATGAGTTCATAGCCCTCATAGCAGAAGAAACGCAGAGTCTCTCCGGCTTGGTAGCTGTGTTTGTACAACGTTTGGTAGCCGTTGTCAGGGACTCCAGGGTTTGGGCAGGGGTCGTATTTTACTGTAAAGAACAAAATGAAACACAGTTCAAAGTCAAAGTCAAAGTCAACTTTATTGTCAAAACTGCAATATGTACAGGACATACACAGGATTGAAATTGCGTTTCTCTCAGTCCCTCGGTGCAACAGTAACTATCTAAACACTAAACACTAAAACATTCTAAAAGTGCAGGAACAAACATTAACAGGTAAAACCAGCTGAGAACAGAAAAAAAAAGTGTACAGTACTTACAGACACACTTTGGGCTGCGGTCACTCCATTTGGGGGTGCCCGTGTCTCGTCCATGGCAGGAGATTTGACTGGGACCTTCCAGTTGGTATCCTTGGTTACAAGAGAAACGCACAACTGTCCCAACTGCGAACCCCGCTTCAGGACGCACAGAGCGCGCGCCGTTCACCACCTCTCCCGGATCAGGACATTGTTGGACTGCACGGGGTAAATGTAACATTTGTAAAATGTCATGTAAAAGGAGGATGTTACAAGTAGTTAAGAGGAAATTCCAGCTTTTTTTTTTTTACATGTTTCACAGAAAACACTGAAAACCCATTGGCATCTAGATGACACCAGGCAAGAATTAAAATAATCCCCCAAATCAAACTGACACTGTGTCACATAAATGATCTATAACCATGGATTTGAATTGTGTGAAGACTACAATAACAAGGAGAACATGGACACTCCATGTCGCCAATTTTCACTGGTGCTAAAAACAAAAACACAAATGTTCATTTTCCAGAAGAAAAATGAATAGACCTCCTACAGGGAAGAGGAAAGTTTATTATATTTTATTTTTAAGATAACTTTGTAAACTTTGTTGACAAAGGTATATTTAAAACAAGAAAAATGCTGTACAACAACAAAAAAAAAACAGGTGTACGGTACTAAAAAAACATTGAAATCTATTACAAAGATGTTAAAACAAAGAAAATACAGGTAAAAGCAAATTAAACAAAATTACTTGAAAAGGCAAAGTTGCAATAAAAAAAATACACGTCTTCAGCTTTGAACAGAGGCTCACACTGGATTAAGAATGAACTGTGCCTCCATTTAGCAACGATTCATACAGTTTCATTCAACACAGGAACAAACCCAAACCCATTTTTTTCCCTTTTCTTGTCTTCCAGAGATCTGTGGTCCTCGGGAGCCACTGTCCTTTGAGTTTTAGATGCTCCCCTGCTCCATCACACCCAATCCAAATGTTTGAAATATACATGTATCCACAACATCATCCTGTCATCACGTTCTGCAGAGTTCTGTTAATCTGATTATTTAAAGCACATAAAAGCAGGAAAACATCTAAAACATTAGGACGGTGGCCTCTGTGGATCACAATTTGACACCTGTGGTTTAGACCTGGGATGGGAAAACTAAATAAAAAAATTCTCACCTTTAACACAGGTAGGAGGAGCACTGCTCCAGGACAAGTCCCACTGGCAGGTGATGATGTCTGACCCACTGATGTCATATCCTGGTTGGCACTGATAGGTCAGCACGCTGCCTCTCACGGGGGAGGAGTGGGATGAGCTGATCCAGCCAAACTCAATTTGAGGGAGGGTAGGGCAGGTGTCATTAGGCTCCACCTCTGCAGAACACAAACACAAACGTAAAGGTAGACGAGAGAAACTGCATTCTCTGTAAAAGCACAGTACTAAGTGACCGCTGAAATCTGATGAAAAGGTTGAAAATGTGTTATTAAATCTAAAATAGGTGGAATATAAGCCATTAGTAGCAAAATGGTAGCTAGAAGCTAAAATAAATAAACACTACAAATAACATGTTAGCTAAAATGTTCAGGCTTTAATTTGCCATATTATTTTACAATATTAGTGTTTAGCATATATCTTAGATCCTTGTATACGGTTCCTTTTTATTACTTTATATTTTTGATATTTTGAGTGTAACTGGGGTCTTTACACAATTTGATTCCATCTCATGTACCACATGTGATGCAAATAACAATAAAGAACCTTGAACCTTGAAAAGATAAATGGAGAATAAGCTTAGCTCAATGGAACTCCCTCCCTGACTACCTGAGAGCTCCACAGTCACTGGTTGACTTCAAAAACGGCTTGAAGACTTTTCTTTTTAAGCAAGCCTATTCTGCCTCCACATGATTTTATCTTTGATCTCAGTTGATATTATTATTGATTTTACTTGATTTTATCACTTGTTTTATTTATTTATTTTTTAAGCAGGCCTATTCTGCCTCCACATGATTCTGTCTTTAATCTTAGTTGATTTTATTATTGATTTTACTTGATTTTATCACTTGTTTTATTTGATTTTTGCTTTGTAGCACTTTGAGATTTTTATTAATGAAAAGTGCGGTATAAATTGAATTCATCATTATTATTATTATTATAAAAAAATGTAGTGAAAAGTTAGATAAAACTAAAAGTACCAAAAGACCATGTAAGAGTACCCAAACACTAGCTAAAATCCAGAAGTAGCAAAATGTTATCTAAAAGCTAAAAGTAATAGATCGAATTAAAAGTAGATTAATGGTGGCCGTGAAGTTTAAACCACAACTACAAATAAAAAAAAAACACATTTGAAAAAACGCAATTACATTCAACAAAACCAGAAGAGGCGGGACCAGTGGGAAACAGGAGACATCGCTGATTGGACGATGGGGCGTTTCAACCTCCCACCTTTCCCACTACTTCCAGTTTCACTTAATGTAATGGCATTTTTTCAAAAGTCGAGTTTTTTTAATTTGTAGTTGTGGTTTAAACTTCAGGGTCATCGTATTAAGGAGAACAAAAATACACACAAGTGTGTTGAAACAGATTTCAACTAAGATGTTTTTGAAGGAATTGAAGATATCTCAATGCATTCCTACAGAGAATATATTTGTAAATAAAGTTAAACAATTTGAAATGTATAAACGTTACCAAAGAAATTGCACCCACGTCCTTAATGAGCTGAAATGTTTGATATACTGTATGAACCTCTAAAATAGCACAAAATGTTCAGAAGTAGATTCTATAAACAGGAAATTAATAGTGTGAAAGATGAAGCAACATTCACACAGATACGTTCGTCTTCAGTAAGAGATTAACCCATTCCCTAAATAAACTATTTCATATTTTAGATGTAACAAATGTGGATGTTCTGAATTGAATTACCACGATAATGAATGAGGAAGCCTTGGCTCAGGATGAAACTGGAGTCGTCTGGATCACTCTGAAACTGAATGGTGACCTCTGACCCTCCAGACACGACCTTGAAACGCTCTTTGGAGCCCAAGTATTGGCCGATCACACGAGACATGAGATCACGCCCGTCGAAGATTGTCAGCACGTCGGTGTGGCGGATATTCAAGCTGGGAAAGAGGCACGACAAGAAGAAGAGTTTTCACGTCAGAAAAACTTCAAGTGAAGCAACCTGACAAATCATTTAATGTTGTGCACAGCCAAGAGGGAGGAGAGGAAATATCAACAAACGCTGATGGTTTTATAAACTAAAACACGATTTTATCTTTCTGTCTCTTTCAATCTTCATACTAAAAATCATCCTGTGCATGAAGTGCTCTCCAAACTGAATTAGACAGCAAGATTTATTAAACAGATTTTTATCTTTCAGTCAGTCTTAATGGCTGTTTTGACCTTAATTATCTGAAATTAAATAATAGTGTTCTTTTAACAAATGAGCTTTAGAAAAAGAAAACGTTAAAACAAAGACTCACATCTGGACCTCCAGCTCAATGCGTTTCTCCTCATTCCCGTGGATCTGCCAGACACAGTCCAGCCCTTTGGAGTAGCTCTGGGGCCAGTCGGGGGACAGGACGGTACCGGAGGCCTCGGTCAGCTCCCCTCCACACAGAGCTTACAGATCACAGCAGAAGAAACGCTGACGTCACAATTCAGACTGGGACGATGACAAATAAACACTTAACACTGGAATCAACTTAAAGCTTAAGTATGTAACTTATTTTTAAACATATTTCTTCACTCTGCCACTATCTCCTGATAGACTGATGTTAGACAGGTAATCTCTGAAAAAAACTAGTCCTCTGGCGTCTCCCGGTGGTAATAAAAGCATTTATAAAAACCACAGTGCCCTGCGGTTAAAGCTGCAGTATGTAGCTTTTTTTATGAACATATTTCTTCACTCTGTCACTACCTCCTGACAGACTGATGTTAGCCAGGTAATCTCTGAAAAAAAATATATATATATTGTCCCCTTGCTTCTCCAGGTGGTAAATAAGCATTTCTAAAAAGAAAAGGTGACCCGCCATTTTCCAGCCAATAAAAACAGAGTTTGTAACCAGCCAATAAAAACAGAGCTTGAATTTGAATCAGCCAATAAAAACAGAGCTTGAATTTGAAATTCAACAGACCACAAGGGGGCAGAGCCACATATGGCTCTGAGGGGGAGGGATCAGAATGCTTTGCCTGTTGAAAATATTTCTAACTGCTGCAGTTCTACAGAAACTGCATACTGAACCTTTAACCAGCCAATAAAAACAGAGCTTCTCACTTCTCACGCTCCTAACCCACGCCCCCCACCCCCCCTGTCAGCCCGCAGCGGCCGCGGCACATTCTCATTCAAAGAATTGCAAAGCGATGCAAAACTGTTTTGTATGTGACACAAATGTATTAAATTCCTCTTCTTCATCCCTTTTCTGGACTTTTTTTTTTGTTACCAAAAGTCAAATAATCGCTTCCTCCTCGCTCCGCTCCGCTGATTGAATTGAATGAGGAAATGAAATTGTCACGAGCGAATTAAACTAGGGTTCAACGTGGCTGCCCGAGGCTCTGCAGATTTGCTGGTGTTCTGGTGTGCTGGACCAGCGCTCCATGTTTTTATTTTTTTTTTAGAACGTTTTATTAACATATAAACACAGAATATCGAAGCGGCTCCGAGAGGACATGCAGCGGAGGCGGAGCTGATCTCAAGTTCAGCAGACCACGGGGGAACAGAGCCATATATGGCTCTGAGGGGGAGGGAGCAGAATGCTTTTCCCTGTTGAAAATATTTCAAAGTGCTGCGCGCGACAGAAAATTACATATAGCACCTTTAAGGAAAAATCTTGAAATAAATTAAATTATAGCTGAAGTTATAAGAAGACCTTTGCAAACAAACTGCTGGGCTCAGCGGTAAGAGACAAAAATATACTTAAGTTCATTCTACAACCTTAAAATTTTTAATTAAAGCTCTGTGGAAATTAAAATCACAGAATAAAAAAATGTTAAATTTAAATTACTTGACAAAGAATGGCTCAAGTTACAACGTACACATTAATAATAAAAACCAAAAAGCTCTAAAAAGAGAATCAGTGAGACTACTAGTGATGCGCTGAATACAACTGTATTTTCACAATATTGCTAGTGACAGCAGGCAAATATAAAGAGAATAAGGAAAACAGGACTAAAGAGTAACTATATTTGGGAGAAATCCATAAACTATTATCAATCACAGATACTAGCTCTCACAAGCACCGGTGGATCCATCTGAGAAATTTTTTTTACTGTCGGAGCGAGACATGCTCCTAACATCTAACCATTCATATTTCTAAATCACTGTGGGCGACAGCTGCTTGTGCTTTTCTGCGATCAAAAACATGATATTGTGTCTTTCAGAGTGTCGATCTGTCTGTAATGCTTGGTTGGACAGCTGCACCACCTGTGATTTCAGGCGGCCCTCGGCTCGGTGCTAAGACAGTTTTATGTGAGTCACCGGCTTCCTGCTGCTCTGTTTTCACAGCATGTCAGAAAGGTGACACAGCCAGGGAGGAAACAACATCTTGATGCTTCAAACACATCACAAAATAGACTTTTAATATTTATGAAATGAATCATTTTATACAAAAATACACTAAGTGCTAAATTAAGATGGATTCATAATAAATTTAGCTGTAGTAGTTTGGGTAGAAGGAGAGGTACGCGTATGAATTTAGTAAAAAAAAGATATGAGTTACCAAACTCGGAGCTGATGAGTTACTTTATAAATTGATTAGATCCAATACATCCAACCATTACTCTTTCAAAGTTTTATTAAATATCCTGATGCATGCTCAATAATCCAGGTAGAAAAATCTAACAAAGTTAAGCCAGGTCCTCGAGAGCCGTGGGCCCCAACCCTGGTCCTTGAGGAACACCATCCTGCATGTTTTAAGCCCCCAGTATACTCCGGCATACGTCAGTCTGCGTGTACCGGATTAGAGTCTAAGCTGACCCCCGCAGGGCATGTCTGCACAAAGCTACATTTTTATGAACGCGTACGTGGTGTCGCACAATAAACTGCCCGGCGGCGGACTGTTTTGTTTGTGACACCAATGTATTAAATTCCCCTTCTTCATCCTTGACTTGGCCTTTTTTTTTGCCAGAAGGCAAACGATCTCTTCCTCCTCTGTTGATGCCATGACTGAAATGGTAAGAAATGAAGGACTTTGTCACGGGCAAATTAAAATCAGGTCCAGCGTGGCTTCAGGAGGGTCTGGAGATTTCCTGGTGGGCTGGTTTGATGTGTGGGCTGCAGGACATGTGCTGCGCTCCCTGTTTTTTTTTTTAGAACTTTTTATTAACAACATAAAAACACAGAACACCGCTGCGGCTGGAGCTGCCAGCTCTCGTTTTTTTCTTTCTTTCTGACCAATCGGTCAATCAATCAATTTGTCCCGAAGGTAAACGCCCCTCGTCTGCGGAGCTGCTCTGCAGCCGCTCAGGGTGGACGCTGGAGCATGAAGTCTCAAACCTCTGCGGGCAGTGCGCATAGTTTCCACGCAGCTGACAGGACACGGGAGCATACTGGAGCCTATAGTTGCTTCCCTGCTCCAACACACCTGATTCAGTGGTTTAATTACTTCTTCTCAATGAGCAGAAGCCAGAAAATCACCCATTTTTAAAATCAGTTGTGTCTTAAGAGGAATCAATTGAAACATGGAGTATGGTGTTCCTCAAGGACCAGGATTGGGAACCCCTGCTCTAGAGGGATAAGAAAAATAATAATAAGAAAAAAACCTTAATGAAACGTTTCATCTTTAATCTAAAAGCGGCCATCAGAGCACTAATGATCTGTCATTAGGCTGATGTTCCTCCTTAATCACGTGAACAGCTAGTTCTGGATGTCAACAACAAACTGGTTGATCACTATGAGATGTACTATTTATAAGACTGAGTTTAGTGCAGCTCCTCAGACTGACAAAGTCTTTTTGGATAAAAGACGAAACACTTCAACAAGTTTTTAAAGATTTTTTGAATTTGTCAGAGGACCTGAATTAACTTTGTTAGATTTTATTAAATAAGTTTTATCCTAAAATAGTTTGCTAAAAGTCAGACAGAAATTATTCCAAAAGTTAGAGGAAAAGTATGAAAAACAGAAATTGTGTGATCAGGTCAAAGTCCAAGCTAACGATGCTCAGCAACTACCACACCAGAGTTTAGCTCAATTTCTGAAAAACAGACCAAGTTTGTTTCCTAATCTCTCTTGGCTGTGGCAGCCATCTTAATTGGGGTTTGCAAACACGCACAAACAGACGTGGGTAAAAACCTTTGCACACGGGTTCGCTGTCGTTCCAGTGGGGATTGCCGGGGTCAATGCACTCGATAGTCCCTGAACCCTGCTCCATGACAAAACCCGGAGAACAGGCGAAGGTGACGATGGTTCCCAGTTGATATGAGATATCGCTGCTGCTGAAATTCCCATGGGGCATGTAGGGCTCCCAGCAGTGTTCATCATCAAAAGCTATGAATAAAAAAGAAAGTACAGTCACTGTGTGCAGTTATTTTCCTGCTCGACAAAAATTACACAACTGTACTCATTGACCTGGAAAATAGGAAGTGAAAAAAAAAAAATTTGTGGCAAGAAAAATTCTAGACAAAATACCAAAGAATTTGAAAGTCTGACACATTTCCCAATGGAGCCGGGGAAGACTGCAAGCATGAAATAATGCATTATCTGACTTTTGAATGCTGTAATGAATCATAAGTACATTTTCCTTTTCAGACAAAGTGCTGACTCAGGCACTGACTAGCACACAATAATGAGGTTAGACGGGTGTGCCGCTCTGCTACAGCTTCTCCGTTTTGCTGAATCTGGAAAAGCCCTCATGTAAGCAAAAAAAAAAAAAGAAGGATGCACTCTGGGTTTTCTACAGGCTTCTGCTTACCCTCATATCTCAGAGCAAGCAGCAGAGGAATGGAGGAGGAATCTGCTGTGAGCTCCATGTAGAGCGTGGAGCCCTCACTCAGCAACCCCCGCTCTGGGACATCGTCCAGGTCGGAGTCAAAGAGCGGCGGGGACAGGGAACTGTTCCCACTGCGGACGACTAACCTAAGATCGACAAAGCACAAAAAAAATACCTGTTGTTAAGCTGTAAAGCAATCACTGCTGGAGAGAGATGTGCACACGAGAAGTTAAAGATGATTAATGATCTAATAAGACGTGCAGAATTTGTGTAGAACAAAACCTCCTTTCATTGGCCTTTTCCCTAAAATATTAAATAAACATTTGAAGATTTCATGAAGAAGATCTTTGTTATTTTGAATTCTTTCCAAGCATTCAATAAGGGTGTTGGCAGTGAGTGGGAGAAAGAAAGACATGAACAACAGTCTAATTGTTTAAAACCGGAAAACGTTTCTTGTTTTCTAAAGATTTTCCAGACTTCAGAGAAATTGAACAAAGTGGAATGAAAGAAAAATACAAGTTCTATGGCATCTTAAAGGTCCACTGACATGATTTTTTTTACTATTCATAAAATGGCTCAATATATATATATATATTATCATTTAAATATGTTCGTTTTTGCAAACAACGATAAATCACTTTAATTTTGCTTTAAAAGTGATTTTGAACTTCAAGCCGTGTTTAATCATGGGAAATCCGATTACACACAAACGCACCATCTGTGACATAGTGTGGGGCAGAGGGCTCTGGTCTCTTTAATAGCGGACAATTTAAAACCCGACAAATTTATCAATCTATGTGAAGATTTGAGCTATTTGTCTTCATTTTGGGAAGCAGAAAATAGTTTGGGTGATGGAACAAGAAACAACAGGATCTAATTTAGGTCTGATGCTGTATCAGACTTACCTTCATGTGGAGCTGCTCATACCTGCGCACTGTGACAAGCCCAGAGCTCTGCCTCACACTCTGGACACTACGTCACAGATGGTGCGTTCGTGTGTAATCAGATTTCCCATGATTAAACACGGCTTGAAGTTCAAAATCACTTTTAAATAAAAATTAAAGTGATTTATCATTTTGTTTGCAAAACCAAACATATTTAAATGATAAAATATATATATTTTGAGCAATTTTATGAAAATTAAAAAATCATGTCAGTGGGGCTTTAAGGTTTTTACTGGAAAACAACAACAAAACTTTAAGTTTAAAAATACATCCAACATTTTTCAGTCA
>JBBPBX010041981.1:5064-28605 GCA_038048925.1 Garcialebias charrua | reverse complement strand
ATTTCTGTTTATGTTCTCTTTCATTCCATTATGAGTGAATGTCACAGTTTGAAGAATTATTGAATAGGTTAGTTAGGCAATAACAACAGAGCTAATAATTGTACACATTCTCAGTCTTAAAAATGATTTAATAATCTCTTTTTACTGATAATACTGATAAACCTGTTGTTTGTTTAGGAACTTCCTGCAGTCTGTCCAGAAAGTCTCCACTGGAGGAGCTTTTTGCTGAGGAAGAGGCACAACATAATGTCACAGCTCCATGTCCATGAAGAAACAAATGGAGAGAGGGCTGCAGATACCAGGACATCCCACCAGCCGTTCTGTCTGAGGATCCTGCTGCTGGTGGTGGAACCAGGTTAGCCCATCAGTGGGAGCTCAGTAACATGACTGCAGCATCAGACACTGGACAATATTATATGTATAATAATAATAATAATATATGTTGGTGAGTCCTCCATGTTGGCTCTAATCTGCCCTGTGAGAAATTCATAGTAAATGTAACAAAAAGAAAAAAGTTCATAGCATTAAATTCAAACAGAAGTTCAAATTATTTCATCCTGAAATAACTCTGGCTAACTACTGTAGCTTTTTTATAACATGGGAGTTAAACTCAAAGTAGTCTCCTCAGATAAATTGTGTTACCATTATTTTTATATTAAAGTTTCTGTTAACTTATTATTTTTATATTTGATTGTTTCTGTTCAGTGCCCTGAGACAACTTCTGTTGTGACTTGGAGCTATACATTATAAATAAACTGAACTGAATTGACATGTCTTTTTTTAACCCCGTCTTTTTTAACCCCGCCTACAAAAAGAATCGGAATCGAGAATCGAAAAGAATCGGAATCGAAACGAAGAATCGGAATCGGAACCGGAATCGCTCAAATTCAAACGATGCCCAACCCTACTACTGATACATATACAGTATTCTCTGACCAGCCTTATTTAAGGATGCCCAATGTGCCTTACTGCATATGCCACTTTGCCTCTATACCAACATCAACTACTACCTCATACATATCCACCTTATTCCTAGCCCCCATGATGCCTTGCGCGAATTATGTGTACGTCTTCCGCCGGAAGTGAGAGCAGCAGTTAAAGCCCAGTCTACTGGCTGTATTTTTCACGTTTGTTTTTTTGTTTTGTTTATTTCTAATTAATTGCAATGGTTACTTCGTGTTGGGTTAGTGGGTGTTCCTGTCGGGTAGACGTTTGTTCAAAGCGCAGTTTTCACTTCATCCCAAAAATAAGTAAACGTGAAGGATTTATCTCCATCGGAGGAGCTGACAGCTGCCCCTCCTCTGCCTGATCTGCTCTCGAAGACGTCGTGTTCAGATCACGTTTTCTCCGGTAAACAAAATATTCTACATAAATCATTTTGTGAAACAATTTCAGAACAATGTGAGAGTATAATTTTCTCTGTGTTGGAGCTGTTGTTGTTTTTTTCTTCATGATTTAGCATTGTCTACTAGCTGTGGTTAGCTTAGCATGTAGCGTTAGCATCTGTTAAAGTATTTACTAAACAAATCTGTGGATAAATAATATAAACACATGTGTGTGTAATACATTTGCAGTACATACATATACTGTGTGTATGTGTATACTGTATGCACACTGTATATACAGTATATACATACATACTGCACATACATACTGTATTGTTTGTACTGTTTTGATTGTAGGTCCCTGTTACTCTCATGTGAATAAAGCAGTGGGATGCTGTCTGTACAGAAAATATTCCATAACACAAGTTCATCTTTTGGTTATTACTACATTTGTTCTATTGAAATATTTATATTTTCAGGAAGGCCTACACACAAGTCAAACACAGACTGGTCACCCACGCTGAAGTTGACAGACACACTTACTCTGATCTTACTCTAATCTTTGTGAATGAGTAAAAATTTTAGGAGCAACTGTATTTATTTTTTCTACTTTGAGTAGCAAACTTGGTCTTATTTTAGACTTTGTGATGCAAACATGACTGTTTCTTCTTTTTTTTTTAAGGTACAGACGAGTGAAGGGCCAAGTTCCATCGTCTTGGATTCCGGAGGGGTTGGCTGCTTGCTCCAGTCGTCCAGTGGTCGTCCAGTGGTCGTCCAGTGGTCGTCCAGTGGTCGTCCAGTGGTCGTCCAGTGGTCGTCCAGTGGTCCCACATGATGAGGAATCTGTTCCAGTTTGTTTAAAATCAGAAACTGCCCATCATTTCTTGTTGAAGAGTGTATTTGACCTGGTATTTATTCTGGTATTTATTCTGCAGCCAATCATTTTCATTAAAAGACATCAAATCACCCACAGTTCTCATATTGTATTCAGTTTCAACTGTTTTTAGTTTATAATTATAGCTTTTATTCTGAACTTTATCAATCTCCTCCCGGAGGAGGAACCATACAGCAACATGCATGTTTCTAAGTTTTGTACTTGTCAATAAAAAACTAAACTGTTAAGTTGCCAAAAAAACAATCACATCTAGTTTTTTTATTTGCAGTAGAACTTCTCATTAGACATTAAACAACGTATCTTATTGAAATAAAGAAGGTGAAACACAGCAACACCAAATGTACTTCAAACGCAGATTTATTTATAGAAATTATATTTTCACTCATTTGTTGCTGTGGTACATAACTGCACACAAACTTCTGGACCAACTGGAGCGTCATCCATCCCTGGACCAACTGGAGCGTCATCCATCCCTGGACCAACTGGAGCGTCATCCATCCCTGGACCAACTGGAGCGTCATCCATCCCTGGACCAACTGGAGCGTCATCCATCCCTGGACCAACTGGAGCGTCATCCATCCCTGGACCAACTGGAGCGTCATCCATCCCTGGACCAACTGGAGCGTCATCCATCCCTGGACCAACTGGAGTGTCATCCATCCCTGGACCAACTGGAGCGTCATCCATCCCTGGACCAACTGGAGCGTCATCCATCCCTGGAACTCACCTTATGCAGAAATATAACAGAAAGGAGGAAAGTAAAAGTACAGTATACAAACATTAGGGTTCATTTATGAACACACACAAACACACACACACCTAGATTATATATATAACTAAACACACACACACAGATTATATATATAAATAAACGCACACACACACACACACCTAGATTATATATATATATAAATAAACACACACAAACACACCTAGATTATATATAAAAGAAACCCACGCACACACACACACCTATATATATATATATATATATATATATATATATATATATATATATAAATAAATATACACACACAGCATACATATATAGGTGCGTGTGTTTATTTGCCAGTTATGCACGAAAATATTAGTATCATTTAATCACTGACTACATAAAATCATAACACTAAAAGCTGTCTCTTAAATCATACCTGGTGTTCTCGATCCTCTGGAGGATACAGAGTCTTTTTTCAGGTGGTTTCTCGTAGCCCAGCCACAAAGAAGGATGCAGGTTTTTGTTTTCGGAGCATGTTCAACACACACTAGTTGCAGCCACAAATTCAGCTTCGTCTGATTATTCGTTCAGCCACGAACAGCGCAACAGGTACCCGAGCTCCACAAGGACATCTTCGTGACAATATTAGCTCGAAATAACAGAAAACAGAGCTTTAACAGAACCTCTACGATGTGTGCAGATAAGCAGGTAAACAACGAGGAGCCAATGCAGAAATTCTACTTCCGGGGTCAAACGGAAGTAGGACACATAATCGCTTCTACAGTGACACCCTCAGGAATAAGGTGGATACTGTGTACAGTAACTCATATGCTGCTTTGCCACTCTTTTGCAAATGTCAATGCTAGAACCTTCAGTTTATTTTATAGATATACTTTTTATACCGGTACTTTTTTTTATACTACTATGCAAAAACTCAGGACAGTATTACACTTTACACTGTTTCGCCCATCCCTAACTTTTTCCGATGCTGAGAAGCTCGTCCATGCTTTTGTCTCCTCCAGGCTCGACTACTGCAACTCCCTGTTTATTGGAATCCCTGGCAAAAACCTTCAGAAACTTCAATATATTCAAAACAGTGCAGCAAGGATCTTGTTGAGAGTTCGTAAATTTGAACATATTACGCCCATTCTCCATAACCTTCATTGGCTTCCTGTCGCCTACAGAATTCAGTACAAAACTGCTCTCATTACACATCAATGCTTACACGGAACTTCACCAGATTATCTGAAGGATATTCTCATTCCATACTCATCCACCCGTTCGCTGCGGTCACAGAACAGCAATCTCCTTCACATTCCGAGAACCAAATTAAGGACCATGGGAGACCGGGCTTTCAGTGTGGCTGCCCCCCGCCTGTGGAACTCTCTTCCTGACTGTCTAAGAGCCCCACAGTCTGTGGTTGACTTTAAGAGCGACTTGAAGACCTTTCTTTTCGACCAAGCATACTCTACCTCCTCATGATTCTACTTTTGATCTTAGCTGATATTGTTATTGATTTTAATTGTTTTATTATTTGTTTTATTGTCATTTAATTCTGTTGCTCCTTGTAGCACTTTGAGATTTTCATTAATGAAAAGTGCGTTATAAATTGAATTCATTATTATTATTATTATTATTATTATTTCATTTTATGCTTATGTTCATTAAATGTTTAGTGTTTTAGTTTTAGTGTTGGTGTAAATTTTCATACTTTTATACTACTATGCAAAAACTCAGGACAGTGTTACATTTTTACTATTTTATGCTTATGTTTATTAAATGTTTCAGTGTTTTAGTGTTTAAATGGTTACTGTTGCACCGAGGGACTGAGAGAAACGCAATTTCAATCCTGTGTATGTCCTGTACATATTGCAGTTCTGACAATAAAGTTGACTTTGACTTTGACTTTACGTCTATAAAACATTGAATTTTATCTCAAATAACTCCAACAGCTAACAGTTTGTAAATGTACATCTAGTGATTACTTTCTGTAAGTTTGAAAAAAATCTGCTGTGTGGTTTATGAGCTATTTGCTCAAACGTACAAGGAAAAATCAACTAAGCTAACCGCGACACATTTACGTCTATAAAACATCGAATTTTATCTCAAACATCTCATAAAGCTAATCAGTTGTAAATATCCATCTAGTGATTACGTTCTGTAAGTTTGATCAAAATCTGTCCTGTGGTTCTTGACCTATTTTGCTAACAAACACTGAGCTAACAGCGAAGTAGCTAGTTCATACCTCCAGAGCAGGAGGCCGGGCTGCGACAGAGTGAGTCCGTCCAGAGGAGGCTCTCGTCGGACACATGAGGTGGGAACGGTTGGTGTACCCTAGTGGACAAAGGTGGTACTGCACCCCTAGCGGCTGAAAGTGGTACTGCACCATTTTTTGCCAAAATGGAAAAACGGTCATATCTGAGCCAAAAATTGGTCTAAAAATATGGGGAAATCCATAAACAAGTCTCACCTCTCTATAAGTTGCAGGGCATGCAAATTAGGTAAAAAGGTGCGACTTATAGTCTGGAAAATACGGTACTTTTGAAATACAGCTGATTTGATCAACAAAGTCCTTTTTATTAAGAATAAGTTAAACTGAGACACACCTTTGCTATAGTTCTGAGCAAACAAATAATTGCTTTTAATCTCGTTAAATTATTGTTAAAGTCCTCCCTTGCACGCTCCTGCGGCCGCCATTTAGCAGCGAATCAGTTTTTGGCACAACACCGGCCCACATGTCCGGGTTGTCAGCAGTGGCACGTAACAAACGCGACATGTCAGCGGTGACGCATAATAGATGCGACGTATATGGCGAAACAACATATTTATGTTTTTCCCTCTTTATTAGACATATTTGGACTGGTGCAACTTATAGGGCTGTGCGACATGTACGCTGAAAAATATGGTATTTATTTAACTGGTCTATGACATTTTTGACTAAAATTATGTCATTTAAAAGCAAAGGTTATGCCTTACATTACATTTTGTACTTAGTGGAAATAATTGCTGTTGTTGCAGTTATATTTTAAACTCTTCTTGTTATGTTGTTGTTTTGTGTTACGAACAATCCTCTTTTATCACATTCAGATTGTAGTACCACCTTTGCCGGGAAAAGCCCTGAAGAGACAGTTGCCATTCCGTGGTGATGAGGGCCTTTTTGAGGAGTCTTTCATTGAGGAGCGACGATCAGGCCTGGAGCAGTTCATCAACAGGTCAGCAGCTTCACGTCCTCTAAATTAAAACATCTATGCATGGTCTGTATCGTTTGGGGAAAAGAAACTTGGCTTGCTTATAAAAGCGTAACAACAGTATGGTAACTACGGAACTACACCTGCTACTCTATCTTTAAGTTTTTATTGGTAAATCTAGTTAAGAGAGATGTTCCTTGTGTTAGTGCTTCAGTTGTGTTTAAATACAAAAAAAATGTCAAAACAAATGTTTACACATTCACAAGAGTAGGTCTAATTCTGTAAGTCTACAAACCGGATTCCAAAAAAGTTGGGACACTAAACAAATTGTGAGTAAAAACTGAATGCAATGATGTGGAGATGGCAAATGTCAATATTTTATTTGTAATAGAACATAGATGACAGATCAAAAGTTTAATCTGAGTAAATGTAACATTCTACAGGAAAAATATGTTGATTCAAAATTTCACAGTGTCAACAAATCCCAAAAAGTTGGGACAAGTAGCAATAAGTGGCTGGAAAAAGGAAATTGAGCATATAACGAACAACTGGAAGACCAATTAACACTAATTAGTCAATTGACAACATGATTGGGTATAAAAAGAGCTTCTCAGAGTGTCAGTGTCTCTCAGAAGCCAAGATGGTAAGAAGATCACAAATTCCACCATTGTTGCGCAGAAAGATAGTGCAGCAATACAAGAATGGTGTTACCCAGCATAAAATAGCAAATACTTTTTTCATCATCAACCGTGCATAACATCATCAAAGGATTCAGAGAATCTGGAACAATCACTGTGCGTAAGGGTCAAGGCCATAAAACTATACTGGATGCTCGTGATCTCCGGGCACTTAAACGTCACTTCACCTCAAACAGGGATGCCACTGTCAAGGAAATAACAGAATGGGCTCAGGAATACTTCCAGAAAGCATCGTCAGTGAACACAATCCACCGTGCCATCCGCCGTTGCCAGCTGAAACTCTACAGTGCAAAGAGGAAGCCATTTCTAAGCAAGCTCCACAAGCTCAGATGTTTGCACTGGGCCAGGGGTCATTTAAAATGGAGTGTGGCAAAATGGAAGACTGTTCTGTGGTCAGATGAGTCATGATTTGAAGTTCTTTATGGAACACTGGGACGCCATGTCATCCGGACCAGAGAGGACAAGGATAGCCCAAGTTGTTATCAACGCTCCGTTCAGAAGCCTGCATCACTGATGGTATGGGGTTGCATGAGCGCTTGTGGCATGGGCAGCTTGCATGTCTGGAAAGGCACCATTAATGCAGAGAACTATGTTCAGGTTCTAGAACAACATATGCTCCATCTAGACGTCATCTCTTTCAGGGAAGACCCTGCATTTTTCAACAAGATAATGCCAGACCACATTCTGCAGCAATCACAACATCATGGCTACGTAGGAGAAGGATCCGGGTACTGAAATGTCCAGCCTGCAGTCCAGATCTTTCACCTATAGAGAACATTTGGTGCATCATAAAGAGGAAGGTGCGACAAAGAAGGCCCAAGACGATTGAACAGTTAGAGGCCTGTATTAGACATGAATGGGAGAGCATTCCTATTTCTAAACTTGAGAAACTGGTCTCCTCTGTCCCCAGACGTCTGTTGAGTGTTGTAAGAAGAAGGGGGATGCCACACAGTGGTAAAAATGGACTTGTCCCAACTTTTTTGGGATTTGTTGACGCCATGAAATTTTGAAACAACATATTTTTCCCTTAAAATGATACATTCTCTCAGTTTAAACTTTTGATCTGTGATTTGTGTTCTATTCTGAATAAAATATTAGATGTAGGCACCTCCACATCATTGCATTCAGTTTTTATTCACAGTTTGTTTAGTGTCCCAACTTTGTTGGAATCCGGTTTGTACATACAGACTCGTCTTTTCTATGGAGAAGAATCGTCAAAACTGACTAAACTAAAAGTGTATTTTGTGATCTTTCAAGAAAAGTGGTTTTAATGAGCTGAGTTTCATCTCTGTGTGTGTGTGTGTGTGTGTGTGTGTGTGTGTGTGTGTGTTTGCGTGCACGTGTGTGTGTGCAGAATTGCAGGTCACCCCCTGGCCCAGAACGAGCGCTGTCTTCACATGTTTCTGCAAGACGAAACCATTGACCGTAACTACATTCCTGGAAAAGTACGGCACTAGTTTTACTGAGGGAGATTTTGGGGGTGAAACAGTGGGGGGTGTAGAACGGACTGCTTCTTGCCTTTTTCTTCCCTCACAACTTCTCTGTCTCTCTCTTTCTGCTTTATTTTGCCGCCTCTTTTTATTCTGTATGTTATTATCGTTGCAAACTTTATCTTGGCATTAGAATATGCTCTTCAGCTATGTGTAAAAACATGTTGGCAACATCTCAGACAACTCTCTGATTCCTCGTTGTGCGTTTATTTTATAAACTGTACAGTAAGGAAAGCGCCTCCAGTAGTTGTCATTGAGTCAAAACTATTTAGCTCTTAACAGCAACTCTTGAAAATTAAATTACTGTTGCGAAACAGTCGTTCATTCCCCGTTAAGTGTCTCATATTCATAATTGTAATATTATGTAAATAAAGTAGAATGATGTCTAAATGTGTGTGCTGACGCCAATGTTTACTTTAGTGGTGCATGCAGATCATTAATGAGAATTCTGATCTTGGTTTGTTCTCTTTGTTTTTATTGTTTGTTTTTTTAGGTATGAATGAAGTAAGTTTGCTTTATTTAATTCTGTCTCAGAGCTTTCTGGGGGTTGAAGGTGGTTGCATGGGCACTCTAAAGACAATAGTTCACAGATACTTAATATAATAACACAAATGCTATCTCTAAATTCTAAAATAATCTAAAAAGATATTTTGTAGATGCATTTAGAACAACCGTTAAAGGGATATTGCAGTTCTTTTGACGTCAGATTCTGTGGTAAAGTTATGAGCTGTTCCATATGAGGTCACGACCAAAATGGATTGCTGCTATTTGAACATGACACATTTTTTTGTGATTTACACAAACATCGTTATATGAAATTTTACATGGTCCTTTTTTCTTTACACAAAAACTGTGGCAGAAATGTTGTGAGAGCCTTGCTGGACACGCATCAAGTTGCCTGAAGGTGCTACAGCTAGCTGCTGCAGTTTTTTTTTTTTTTTCAATTGCAAATAAATATAAATCTCTATGTAAATAATTCAAAATTGAAAGTGATATAAGGTTTTATAAAAAGTGGAGTTTGTATAAAAAGGTTAGGTTGAAGTTGCTTTCAGACCGCAGCAGTCCACTTTGGTGTTAGCTCTGCTCAAACTAGCCATTAGCTCGTTAATTTAGTTCGAATTCTCTTTCTCCCTGTTGAGGTTGTTCTAAGAGCTATCTACAACAGGTAGGATATTGATTGTTCGTACCTTTTTATACAGAATCCCAATTCAAAAGATCTGAATCATTTTCTTTAATCTCCCAAAGCAAGTTGGAATAACATTCTGCAATCCAGTTTTGGCACAACCTCATAGCAGGCTAATAAAATAATTTACATCTGCTTAAAAAAAAAACTATTACTGGTAAGTGCGCTTGTGTTTCTCAGCTGTCACATGATCTGGCTTGCAGAAGATATCCAGTAATGGAAGACAATTAAGACAAACCATCACTTTTTTGAAGTTATGTGAACTATTGTTTAAAAGGAACGAATACTGTACATGACTTATAACAGGAGCTCTTCTGAAACATTCCTCCAGATTAATACAGATACGTGGTCATAATCAACTGCACTAATCCTTACCTGCATGGCCCACTTGCACGCTTTCTTTGTCAAACTTTTTGTCTCGCTGGGAAATTTCATTTGCATCATTTATTCACCATTATATTGCCCTGTCTGCTGATTCAGATCTAATTTTCAAACACAGATATGTTGTGCAAAATCAATTTGTCTGGGGAAAAAAAAAACATTTACCACTATGCAATGTAGTCTGTATATCTGTGTTTGATTTACACCTTACGTCTAAGTCTGCCTGCAGAATTCTTGTCAGCATCTTCGGGACATAATTTGTCTAAAGAACTAAGAATGTGGTGTCCTTGCATGTCGCAGCCACAATTTATTTTTTACTTTCTGTTTATTAATCAAATTAAACTCTCCATCTTTTCAACAAGAAGGATAAATGATGCATAACTGTGAAATCTGTTGATCAGCAACCACTGAAATAGAAATGCAATGGAAAGGCCACGAGATTTGCGTTCGCCATCTTGCTAGGTGCTATGTCTGTCACTGAACTGTTTACATGTCAAAACAACAGTGATAACTTGGATGTGCTGCACTGCTGCATGCTGTCATCAGACAAAACAAAAGGGGGAAAGGTCTTAATTTACATAAGAGATAAAAACAGTCATTGTGCATCTTGTGAAAACATGAAGTTTTCAGTAACGAGCCTCCCAAAAAGAGCGGTCCAGCTTATGTGGCAGCACAATGTGAATCTAACACGCTACCATGACAAACGAGCTGTAATCATTCTAGCTACATCAGTATACATAACTGCTCTTGACGTCGTTAACGTACCTTGTAGTCTAACCAGACCTCTGCTACTAGTGTCTGCAGTTAATTGCACTTAAACCAAAAAAAAAAAAAACCTTTACTCTTATTCCTAGGGCTATTTTGGCTGTAATACAACATTTATGATTAAACTTGGATAATTGAGCTTTTGCTAGACGATGCACTAATCATTTTCCTTCAAACAGGTAAACGGGTTTGTAGACAACCGAATATTATTTTACAAAATGTCTATTTTATTCATTTTGTTGGCCTGTGACTACCAGTGTTGCCATATATAAAAACATTATTGTATATATAAAACAGTTTTAGATTTTATATGATATAGCAATTATTTTTTAAAGGCCCAAATATACGATAGTTTTGTCATTTTCGTGCACCAATTTAAAAAAAAAAGTTGAATGCCCACACATCATCAGACTCTGTGCTAGCTAGTGGAACCGCCCCCATTTCAGTTTTTAAAAAAGCATTCGCTTTTTTTTTCTTCTCAGCCAATCAGAAAAAGTTATCCATTTAGTCAGTCGATGTTGAATCTTCACTTTGTCACAGTCTCATCTGGAACCAGCACAAAGGCAACAGGGGGAAAAGAAAAACTCCCTTTTTAACTGGAAGAAACCTCCAGCAGAACCAGGCTCAGGACGAGCAGCCATCTCCTTCGACCAGTTGGGTTTGAGAGGACAGGAAGGAGAAACAGAAAAACATTGAATGACACAGGTCCAGGTGTACTTTATATTCAAAGACGGACAAAAAAAAAACATGTTAAGGATAGGAATAATAACAAATACCGGTACAAACCGGTAGAGTAGAGCAAGTAAAGACAGCAGTAGAGTAAGGAAATGTGGTCAATTTGTCCTGCAGCAGTTCAAGACTATAGCATGTTAGCCATAGTAGGGCTATTCAACTAGCGGCCCATGGGCCGGTGACTTCAATACAGCCCAAATCATTTTTTTTTCTTTCGGGGGGGTGGGGTGGGGGGTTCTGGGTTAGGATTTTGTATTCTGGTTATTGCATTTATGATTCAATACAATTAAATAAACAAATTTAAAAGGTGACAGATCATTTTAAACATTGGTTTATTTTTTTATAATGATTTTAATCACTGGATGTCCAGCCCCTGAGCTGTTGGCTTTCAGAAACTGTGGCCCCCTGAGCAATTTTAGGATGTTAGAAATGCAGCTGCCTGGAAACAGACAAAGAGGAAGGCTTAAGGGAAGATCTTTGGATGCAGTAAGAGAGGACATGGAGGTAGTTGGAGTGAGGACAGAGGACAGAGATGGAGGAGGATGACTCACTGTGGCAGCCCCTGAAGAGGGAAAAGCCAAAATAAGTTGTTTAAGCCTATAGCAGCATAAGGGATAGCTCAGGAAACCCAAGCCAACCCTAACTGTAGGATTTATCCAAATGGAAAAACTTAAGCCCATTGTTAAAACTGGACAATGTGTCATTCTCACAAACCGAAACTGGAAGTTGGTTCCACAAGAGAGGAGCCTGATAACTGAAAGATCTGCCTCCCGTTGTACTTCTGGAAATTTTAAGAACCACAAGTAAACCTGGTTGTTTTACTCTGATAATAATATTCATAATATAAGATGGAACTAGGTTGTTGAGAACTTTCTAGGTTAGAAGTAAGATTTTGAATTATATTCTGAATTTGGCAGGGAGCCCATGGAGAGAAGCTAAAACTGGAGAGAGAAGATCTCGCACACCAACTCATTAAAACTCTGGCAGCCGCATTTTTGATTAACTGAAGATTTTTTAAATATTTTTGAACACCCAGATAATAAACAATCGCAATAATCTAGCCTAGATGTGATAAATGCATGGACCAGTTTTTCTGTATCGTTTTTAGACAATATGTTTCTAATTTTAGTGATATTGCACAGGCGAAGGAAAGCAATTTTGGTAACTTTTTTATGTGGGTGTTAAAAGACGTGTCCTGATCAAATATTACACCAAGATTTTTACATAAGAACTAGAGGCCAAATTAATGCCATCCAGGGGAAGTGAAAGGCTGCAAAATTTATTTCTAAAATGCTCTGGTACAAAAACCACAACCTCTGTCTTTGAGTTTAAAAGCAGAAAATTTAGGGTCATCCTATGTCTTTAAAACATGCTTGTTGTAATCTAAGTAACTGACTGGATTCATCAAGTTTCAATGGATTAATATAACGGAGTATCGTCATCATAACAATGAAAATTTATCCCATTCTGTTTTATAGCTTTACCTAATGAAAGCATATTAAATAGTAAAGAGTATTGTTCCAAGCACTGAACCCTGGGGAACTCCATGACTAACACTGTTGTATGAAGAAGATTTGTTATTTACAAGTCGGACTCCATCAAATAAATATGATTTAAGTTATTTTAGAGCCCTGGCCCACACCACCACCCATTTGTCTTTTGTGCATGTTTCAAATCGCAACACACACCTTATCTTACCAAACACACACCACCCCCAGACACGCACACTCAGCACATTAAATGAAATTGCAATAATTTTTAAGAAATTGTACAGGATTTCATTATCAAGCAGTGTTGTCATATATACAATAATTATCCTATTTATACAATAATTTTAGGGTCCATAGATATACAATAAATAAATAAAATTTTAAGTCCAAATATACAATAGTTTTGACATTTACATGCACCTAAAAACAAGATTTTTTTTTTCACATGAACACACATCAGAAATTCCAAGCCTACCAGCCAGACTGTTTGCTTGTCAAGTACATCCCCCACCCTTTTTGTACGCATATTCGCCCATCACAACACGCATACCTCATCTTACTCTTCTCTCCCCGCTAAGTGAAAAACCACACCCTTACTCACTCAGTGCAAACGGTAGCTTGGGTCAAAATGTAATTTTAAATTAACAGTACAATATTTCATCATTTTCTACCTTCAGTAGTACCCTGCTTTACAGGCAATTGTAGCAGTGTAGTCAAGAGAACATGGCAACTCCTGATATAATAATTATAATACAACATATAAACTAGTAATGAAAATGATGAGTGTTCTACCATGTTCTTTGAAATTCAAGTTCTGGAAATTATAATTAATGGCAAAGCATAGTTTTTTTTTTACAAGTGTTTTTTCCCCTCATATATCCATGTTTAGCCTGGTTAAAACCAGACCCTTGTCCTTCACTTCGCTTTGTACTAGGGTCTGGGATTTCTCCCATAGACAACGATTTCTCCGGTCGATTTTTGACCGGACCAATCAGAGAACAGAAGGCAGAGTTTTGTTAGTTTAGCCTGGCGAGGTCCAGGCTATCAGATAAATAGCTCAGAAACCACTCGGTGGATATTTTTTCTGCTACCAGTGTGTAATTATATGGCTCTAATTTACTGACTGTTGGCCTAGATGAAACATTTGAGATAAAATTCGATTTTTTATCATTTATTTTCGTAGCGCACCCGAGGCTGTTTGGAAAATGTCAAACCGAAACTATTTAAATCCAGCAGATTTGACCATTTCGTGAATTGATTTAGGAACTGTTAAGCTCAGGAACACTTCTGATATAACGTCAGCTAAGAAATATATTTTTTCTCAGCAAAGAAATAATAGTTTTTTACCTTGTTTTCATGAAAATTCCTTCGTGGCGGCAGCCATTTTAACTGACGACGTCAGTCGACGTCGTTCAAAACTCCGCCTTCTGTTCTCTGATTGGTCCGGTAATCCGCCTTCTGTTCTCTGATTGGTCCGGTCAAAAATCTACCGGAGAAATCGTTGTCTATGGGAGAAATCCCAGACCCTAGGACAAAGCGAAGTGAAGGACAAGGGTCTGGTTTTAACCAGGCTAATCCATGTTATGCTAAATTAAAGATGTCATTTGGAAACCCACCAAGATGGCGGCACAAATTCTTGCCACAATAGCAATAGCACTGTGGTTTGTCGTTCCAGTCCATTTCTGTTTCAGTGGTCAGCGGCCCCACAGTTCACGTTGCAGGAGTTTGAGTTTTGATTTAAAAACCTGCATGCAGTCCATTGTGATGTAAAAGCTCCCATTAGATGTGCACAGTTTCAGTTTTCTGCTGCGGGACTTATTTAACAGGTTATAGAGGACATTAAAGCTAAAGAAAATAGTTGGATTTGTCTTAGGCAACACTTCTATGCTCATATGTGAGGGAACCGCAGGAGTCTGCATGTAATGTGGTATTTCAAGGCTCTTGGGTAATATTTGCAGTAATTTAAAACGAGTACAGCTAATATGGATGATCCTTATGTAGACTGTTAAACCCAGGCCTAATAGGAAAAGAGCAATGTACAAAGTGCTGTGGCTTAATCAAATTAAAAAAAGTATAGATGTGAAACTTCTGAGCTGTATGGACATATCGTAATCACCTTGTGATATTTTCTGTGTAAACGCTAAACTCGATCAGTTAAAAGAGCTCTGACTTCATCGAATTGGTGTTCATGTCTCACGTCTTGTTTTTCTCCTTTCCTCCTTTTTTTTCACGAAGACAACAGAGACCGCTGCACCTACACTTATTTCTACGTCACGTAATTCTAAAGCTGATGGAAACGTCCAAGTGCAAATTATCAACAGCGTTTTGGAGAAACCGAACTCTGTTAAACTGAAGTCCAATGTAAAAAAAAAAAAAGTTCATTTTGTCTTCAGTCATTCCACAAAATGTCTGTACATTATTTTTGTCATCTGTTACAAAAACTAAATCCTACAAAAATGCTATTTTAGCCATTTCATGGTTTATTATATGATTATGCCTTCTGTATATTTTTCAAACCGTTAGTTTAAAAGAAGTTTAATAATCTGTTTGCTAGAAATCATGTGATTATTTACATGGTACATGTCCCAAAGTTAAGCAAACATGTAGCATCCTGAAAAACAGACAGCGATTTATCATTCCAGCCAGTACATTTTGTTTTGAATGTTAAGGTGCTGTACATGCTATTAGTCAGAATTACTTTTTTGAGCTACTTTGTTGTTCATTATTTCTACGTTTGACCCAACAATGATCCTGACAAGTCAGCTAGCGAAGTGATAGCATGTCTCAGCACTGTGATCAGCAGTTCATCACACATACTGTATGTATCATTGTTTAAATCAATATTCAGTGTTTGTTTTGTTCGGGGGTAAGATGCATAAGATGCTTTATTGTTATGAAGTACATGCTGTCACCACAGTTCCACTTTGGATTACAAGGATCTTCCTTGTTAAATCAGCCCACCAATAAATTTTCTGCTGCCTGTGGCGTCCAGTCTCTTTTCACTTTTTGGGGAAAATCAGAAGTGGAGAAAAAAATATAAACTCACTTTCAGTTTGATATTTTTGAGTGACAATGTCAGGCTGAGCAGAACAAATGGCTGCTGACTGGCAGAACACAGTTAATTAATTAAGAACACGGTTAATTTTTTTTAAATTAACTTTTTATTTGAAATTGACTCTGGTTGGCACATGTCATCTAACTGCATAAAGATTTGAATCTCAGTTCTGCTGGGGACTTTGGAGTTTGGATGTTTTTCCTGCTGCAGAGCTTTAATTTCTTTTTACCGGATACAGTACTCCGGTTTCTTCAGCGAGATTAGGTCGGTGTAGAAAATGACTGAAACTAAACAATGCATTTAAATCAATGACATGTTGATTAAAAACGAGTATATTTTAAGTTTTGTTTTAGTACATTTAAACAGTAACCCATTACAGATATCAATAGCTATATTTGACCATGTTAAGTTAATATTTAAAGGGGACCACATATTCAAAATTCACTTTTTAATGTTTTTTTTACTCAACTTTGGGTATTTACTTAATAAAAAAACAGTCCTAAGGCCAAAAAAATGCACCCAGTGGTTTATTTACTCTAAGTAGATTTATTTTCTTTGATAAAAACAGTTCGTTTTGCACTTCCTGCGGTTTGTGACGTCACAAACCGCAGCCAGAGCCATATAAAGTGAGAGTTGCGACACTCCCATAGAGTTCCATTGTAAGAATGGAATGCGGAAGTCACGTGGGTCACGGAGGGGGCAATTTGTTCCATGGCTCTGGTTACAGTCTGACTCTGCCTGCAGTAGCGCTCCGTCGCCGCCAGAGGGCGCAGCTCCACAAGGTTTCCATAGCCGTTGTTTGGAACGATTGACCGCCTGTCGGCGAGATCAAAGAGTGTCGGAACTCTCTATATATATGGCTCTGGGACAACCCACCCCAACCTGAGTCCAGCCCCTCACCTAGCAACCCCTGGTTAGGCTCAACCCACTTCTGTATTAAACACATGACTGTTGTTTTTCATGATTTCATCTCATCTTTTGTTTATATGTTCTTAATTTCATGTGTACAGCACTTTGTTGCAGCTGTGGTTTTTTTAAATGGCTTTATAAATAAAGTATAATTGTTATTTTTATGTTTTAGTTCAATTTTTAGTGTATTTGCGATCGCTCCCAACGCGCATCCGGTAAAAATTAAACGAGCAGACCCCCGGCGTAGGGACCGGCGGCGACGGGACCCTCTCTTCTGGCGGATGGAGCGGAGCTTCAACTGTACAGCCTCGCTGCAGCCTCGCAGCAGCGAGGACCTTCTCCTTACGGATTAATTTACAGGAGACACTTGGTGAACTTTGTCAGAGAGTCAGAGAGTCTTTATTGTCATTTGCACCGCATGTGGTACATGTGATGAACTTTGTGTGTCTTGACTGGAACAGCGATAACTCCCAAAATCGCCGCGTGCAACGAGCGGAGCTGGCGAACACCGGAAGAGGAACAAGCTAACATTAGCTTCGGATTCGGGTGGTCTCATGCTAAAAGGAGCAGCAAATTGCGGCGCGCTCAGACGGGTTTCGGTAAGTTATCTTAAGCTAGCACTAACAGTAAGTCAAATGAGTAATAAAAAAAGAGCTAATTTTAAAACAACAACACATTACAGATACTGGCTGTTACAGAGGGCGTAAACAGATCGTTGAAGGGCGTGGACTTCAGAACTTGTATCAGAAACCGGTCGTTCAAAACGAAAGTTAAAAATGGCAGAATTAAAAAGGGTAATTGATTATCTAAGAATTATTTTGTGTATTAAAATGAATTAATATTGTCAAGATAGCACACAGACATAACAACAATTTTAAAGACCTTCGTGGTCACCTTTAAAAAATGCTTTTGTAAATTATTTTGGTAACGAATGTCATTTTGATAAATCATTTTTAATATTTTCAGAAGAGTTATTTTACTGCCCATCCTAATTTGAATTCAGACGTCCTAATTTTCATGTAAAACAGAGAAAAGTGGTTTTAAATGAAGTTATGTAGGCCTAAAACTTTTTATTAATATTCTCATTTTATACACATGTCAAAAAGGCAGATTGTAGTATTTTATATTTTAAACTAGTTATTAGTCATCTTTAATTTACATTTTCAAACATCTTTTCAGTGAAGCAACAAAGTGGTTCCCAACTCTGGTCCCTGAGGAATACCATCCAGTTGTTCCCCTGCTCAAACACACCTGATTTGAATGAAAGGATATCTAACAGCTTCTGCACTTAAGGAAGTAATTAAACCACTGAATCAGGTGTGTTGGAGCAGAGGAACAACCAAAACATGCAGGATTCATTCAACCTTTATTTAGTCAGGTAAATCTCATTGAGCCTCGTGGACTCAAGAGCGACCTGCTACCGACTAAAGCAGGGGTCACCAACCTTTTTGAAACAGAACTACAGTACTTAGTGGGTACGGAGTCATACAAAGGGCACCAGTTTGATAAACTCTTCGGAAATAACAAAGCGTAAATGGAAAAACACATTTGTCATCTGTGTATGTTCCCATACTTGACAGATGAAATTGGTCTTCTGCATTTAACCCAACCACCACCAGGTGGTGCAGTGAGCAGCCGTGGTCAGCGCTCGGGGAGCTAAGATAGACATTTTAAAATATATATAAATACTGTAATGGGCGCTTGGGCGTTTGTCGGCACGGCCTGGTGGCTGCTTGGTGGGGCTCGTGCCCTCTGGTCCGGTCGGGTCTGGGCCTGAGGGGTGGGCGTCCCCGGTGCCCGGGCCTCGGTGACCGGCCCTGGGGCTACGTCGGTGCAGCGGGCTCCGGCGGGGGCCTGTGAATTTGTCGCGGGCGACACCGGGGGGTCATTGTATGTGGTCGCTGGTAGGGGTTCGTCCGGTTCTTCCCCTTGGTAGGATCTGGGGAGTGGGCTAGTGGCTCTTCCTGTTCGGGCGGTCCTGGGGACTCTGGGCTCGGGGTCCTTCCTGGGGTCTTGGGCTTTGATCGCTCCTTCGTCTGCCTCGGGCTTTGGGGGGACGGATCTCTGATGCTTCACAGTCGCTACTAAATGTTCTATTGGAGGAACCTTATACACTTATGCATGCTCACAACCACACACAAATGGATGCAGGGATGTATATATAGATATATGCAGATACGTAGATGGGTATATAAATGAATATAAAAGTATATGTATGTATACTACTGTATATATATATTTGTAGATATGTAGACGGGTATATAAATGAATATAAAAGTATATGTATGT
Organism: Garcialebias charrua; assembly: GCA_038048925.1. Lineage (NCBI taxonomy): Eukaryota > Metazoa > Chordata > Actinopteri > Cyprinodontiformes > Rivulidae > Garcialebias > Garcialebias charrua. The sequence continues at coordinate 9,490 of JBBPBX010041981.1, read as the reverse complement.
ATACTACTGTATATATATATTTGTAGATATGGGTATGTGTATTTATAGAATTCTACTGCAAGCTCATGAATATTATTAGTCTTTATGCATGTAGGTTCCATTGTTGTGTTCTGTCATGTGCTTTGCAGGATTGTGGACGGAGGTTGGGTGTGTTTGCCTTGTGCTTTTTTGGTTGATAATTGTTGATTTGTTGTCTTACTTTCTCTTTTCTTTCTTTCTCTCTTTAAAAAAAAAATATTGGAGTGAGAGGATGGCTAAAAGGTGTGAAGGGAGGCCATCTATAAATGGGGGGAGAAAAAAAAAATATATATATATATAAATACAAAAAAAGAATAACAACTGATCAAAATGAAAATAAAAATGCAGCTTAGTAGTGAGTTGTGCTATTTTTAGAACAGGTCCGGGGGCACCTCAAATGGTCCTTGGGGGCACCACGTTGGTGACCCTTGGACTAAAGAATGATGAACAGCAATGGTAGAATTTCCCATAAACAAGAGAAATACAGATTTTTTTTTAAAACAAAGTATCAAAAACTAGCAAAACACAAGATAGATGTATAAAATCAAAAACAGGAACATATCTGCATTGGTTTTTGCCAGGATTCCAACAGATTCTTAAAACCATTTAGAGAGGTCAAGGCCAAGAGCTTTAAGTCTTTTTGTAAGATATTCCAGGAAGCAGGAGCATAATAGGAGAAGGCCCTTTTTCCAAGTTCAGTTCTCACTGACGGAACACTGCAGGTGATCATGTCCTGAGAGCGCACACTGTAACAGCACTCACGCAAGGTCATAGGAAGAGATGTATGAGGGCAGCAAGAAGTGATTTAAAGATGAAAGTGTACCAATGGCAAAGTCTGCGTGAGGTTAATGATGTCCAGTTAACCAGTGAATAAAGGGTGCAGTGGTGGGTATGATAATCACAGCCAGTCATGAATCTTAGTGCATCATGATGGACAACATCCGCAGGGTGCTTGTAGGAGCATTCATGTAGATAATGTCACCGTAATCAATGGAGGGAAGGAAAGTCACAGATACAAGGCGTTTCCTAGCATTCAGTGTTAGACATGATCTGTTTCTGAAAAAGAAACCCAGTTTAACTTTCAGTTTCTTTACTAGGTTTTCCACGTGGAGTTTAAAAGAGAGATGCGAATCGACCAGGATACCCAAATATTTATAGGAATCAACAAACTCAATTGGGACACCGTTTGAGAATAAAATCAGAGGAAGATCTGCTGGAACCGCCTTCCTAAAACATCCCTTTTGTTTTATCAGCATTTAGGACAAGATTGAGACGGAAGTCTGACTGGATGATGTCAAAAGTGGATTGCAGAAACTGGAAAGTATGGTGAGGTACGAGGTGAAAGTATGGAAAGGATGGTGTTCCTCAAGGACCAGGGTTGGGGACACTGAATATATACAGTTTGGGCAACATTATTTTAAACATTTGCACAATTTTACTTGCAAATTTAATATTAAAAACATGGCAGTTAAATAAAATAAAGGGTTTATGGAGTAAAACACAAGGATCATAATGAGCCCTGGCTGTTTTACTAAGTTTGCAAGGACTTTTCGAGCCCTCTAATCTTTTTTCTGGCTGCCGCTGGCCTTCAGGAAACGCAGGGATTAAAATTCTGGCCACAAGTGGATTAAACCTGTCCAAGAATAGTGATCTTGTGATGCAGATCACAAACTAATGGTAAGAATGCACCGATTTCCTGTTTTATGATTTTGTGTATTTTCGCGATCCAACGACAGTACTACCGTATGTAATTTGTGCTTTTTTGCCTCTAATGAAAATCCGATCAAGAGATTTTTTTTGGGGTAAAATAAAAAAAGGCGTTCAATACAGGTAACTTTTTGGGTAACATACATTTTTTAAATATTTACAAACATAATGGACATGTGACGACGATGACCTATAAAACTAGTCAGCTTTGATGTGTTGGCCTTGTCCTGCTTGATGAAAGTGAGCAGACAGGATGGGTATGGGAGGGCCCGGTCAGAGATTAGGTTGTGTTTTTTTTAGCCGTTTTGACTGGAACCCAGCGTGCATCCATGACGCTCTCTGTATTTGCTGAGACACCCAGTTGGGTTAGCTTGATAAAGTGGAAGTAAATTGAAAGAGCAACCCAAAGCAGTGTGACTGAGCATGAACAAAAGGTGAGACGAATGGTAACTATAGTACCCATAGACAGGGACGGAGGGTTGGAGACGAGAGAAAAGAAAGTTCATACAATTTACGCACCTTTTTTTATTTAAAGTTACAGTACTTCTGTTCAAGACAGGAACAATGAGCTAACATTCCTCGAAGGAATGCATATCGCCTGCTGCCTTTCATGCTGAGTTTGAAAACAGATTTATCTCGTTCAATAAAGTTCACTTGTGATCTGTGTTTGGAGTTTGTATTGAGATGACTCTCAGCAACTACCATATCAAACTTTAGCTCAATACAGTATCTGCAAATTTAACGTGTATTGCTTTTTTTTGTGTTGGCAATGGTCTATTTATTAGCTGTGGCAACCATTTTGAATTTGCTTGACTCCAAAAGTTAATCAGTTGTGGATCTAGTGGTTTCTTTTTTGAGAGTTTCATTACAATCTTAGTTCATAGCAGTGGTGTAGTGCGATACGCAGGCATACTGAGTATACCCACTAGAAAAGCTTGAGAATTTCAGTATACCCACTTAAAGTGGCCAGTGATAAATGACATATGGTAAATGGTAAATGGAGCTTATATAGCGCTTTCCAGACCCCTTTGAGGGGCCCCAATGCGCTTCATTAGGCACGTACAGTTAAATGCTTCTGTAACAATCTGTCTGTATGCAGCATTTGTTTATTACATTTGCTTATCCAGCAAATTATTGTATTATTCTTTACTTAATACCTAATACTGGAACATGCTTTGCTTTGATACTGTTTTATAAATTATAAAACATGTTTTAACACAAAGCCAACTGTTGTACAAAGTTTGTTGTGCTTTTATTCAAATATAAGCATCAGAGAAATTTGGAAATGTTCAATGCGCTTAAAAATCAAAATTAATTTATGATTACTTTGTACTAACTGGTATACTTTGGTTTCCAAGCACAGTATACCCACTACAAAACTACACCACTGGTTCATAGAATATTCTGCCAACAGACAGTGTTGACTGCAAAAGTTAATGTCAAAGTTTTCTAAACAGATCTTACACAATCAGTGCTCGGAGCATAAGTTGGTGGTGACTTTCTTTCAGCTACTACCACACCAAATTTCTTTCTCAGTATTTGTAACTGAGTTATGGCCATTTTAGCTACTCAACATTTGCCAACAAAAAAATGGCTACAATTCAGTTAACTTTTCCAAAAACTGAGCTAAACATTTGATGTAGTAGCTGAGACTGATCCTCATATTCTGAGTCCTAACAGATTGTGCAAGGCCAACCAACTGACGTTAGTCAACACAAAAATGTCTATACAGTAGCCCTTCAAAACTTCTAGGTTCAACATTTGTGGACTCACTCTTTCGTGGGATTTACACAATATACATGACACACAGTTGTCAAGTTTATTATTACAATTGGGACACTATGGGATAAAAAGTTAACAGGAGTGGGAAAAAAATACTTTGGACAGGTGCTGCCATTTTGTCGTTTTCTTTCAGTAAGTCTATACTGTAACTACTGGTACACAGCCCAGAAGCCAACAATACTTCTGGCCACTTCTTTCTGCCGAAATTCAAAGAACAGCAAAGGAGGGAGCAAACACTAGTGGAGATCCTGATGTGGTAAAATAGTTTGGCTAGTCAGAAGTAACTACTGGCTCACAGAACTGGCAGGAAAGTTGCAAATAAGCCTGAAGCTGAACTAATCCTTCAAGTAGTACGGTAGTATCTTTACTGGTGAACACACATACATTTTTGCAGTACTGTACAGTACATACGTATGTTGTTAAAATTACGCAAGTATAAGAGTTTAGAACATTGTTAAGAACATTGCAAGAGTGTGGGAAGGGTTTATAAAGCCTTAAATATATATACTGTATGTATATATACATATATATATACAGGTGGTCCCCGACTTACGAGCGCGTTCCGTTCCTACGAGTCGCTCGTAAGACAAAAATTTGTATGTCGGAACCCGAAAAACGTGTCGCTCGTAAGTCCGGATTTTTGGTCGTAAGTCGGAAAATGTATGCTAGCGCTGCGCCGAACACCCGTTTTTCAACACAAACGTACATACTGGTTCATAAACATGCACAGAACTTTGTTTACAAACGGTTAGCTAACACACTTTCATCTAAAAACACATACCAGTGCTGTATTTTCTGTACAACTTTACTGTTCGTTAGTCCGCTCGTAAGTCCGGAACCTCGTATGTCGATGACGTCGTAAGTCGGGGACAACCTGTATATACAAATATAAATATATATATATATATTATATATATAT
>JBBPBX010041980.1:7409-21175 GCA_038048925.1 Garcialebias charrua | reverse complement strand
GGACCATCACGTTGTTCTCAGCAATAACGTGAGCAAGGACATTTCGGGGAGGGCTGGCAGGGGCTTGCTCTCCAGTGCGAGCCTCCACACGGGTGGAGGGGGGCCCCTGACCGATGCTATTGAAGGCTGACACTCGTATTTCATACTCTGTGTTGGGATAGAGGCCACCAATGCTGTAGCGGGTGGTGGTGATGCTGTCCACCGTCTCATACTTGCTGTCTGGCCCTTTGGCTCGGTACTGGATGATGTAGTAGGAGATGGGGTCGGGATTGCCCGAGTCCCAGGTTATGGTGATACTGGTGGCTGTGGTCTCTGTGACGATGGGTGTCCCAGGAGGCTTTGGTAAAGCTGTCGATTACAAAGGCAGCAGATAAACAGGATTAGAGTGTTCATCATGAACTATTCTGCTGGTTTCAGTCCATGCTATTTACCTTATCTCCTTTCTTTTTTCTGAATTACTGCTTTGGACATTTTTGTTGAGTTTGTTCCTGACATGTTTTTTTATATCACTATGTTCTCACTGTACTCACAATTTTTTTTAAATCTGAACATACGGCAAAGTGCATTTTTTATTGCGGGAAGGCAAAAAAAATTGTTGTGGTGGTTGTACTGAAATAGTAGACACTGGTTAAATGCAAAAGAAGTAACAGCAACCAACAGAACAGACTGTAAATTCATTCAATGTGTAAACCAGCACAGGTGATAATATTTTTGACAACTTCTCTGTGTGCGTTTGTTTGTCTGTTGTGTATCTAGCGAAACATTGGACTGGTTTTAAAAATTATTTCAGAAAGTAACCACTGGATGTACATCTACAATTGATTAACTGTTGGAGTCGACCACAGTGAAGATGGCTGCGTCACCTAAGCAACCTTGAACACACACAAATGGCAATAATTTAGCTTGCATTACAGATATTGAGGTAAAATTTGATGTGGTAGAAGCCGAGAGTCAGCCTTAAGAGATACCACATCATGACATCTCAATGTAATTTACAAGGTTTTACATAAACATTAACTCTGTTTCCTCATCATAAGATTATTTTAGTTTTAAATGTTGGCAGGATGACCAAAATGCATTCTTTCAAGGAGTACTAGGTCTTTAATTGTTTCACCTGTTTTGTTTGGAGTCAAAACTAAAACCCAAAGAGCTTGCACAGTAGTTCCCTTTCAGTAATGTTCTCTCGGTGCAACATACTTGCTGTGGGAATTGCGCCCCCGCGCAATTACCTGAAGGAATATACTCACGCCTTTACGGCTAGGGGCGTCACAGCTGCGCCAGAGGCCCCGCCCTCTGGTTACTTAAGTGATGTGCGCCTCTCCATCTTTCTCTTTTTTGCCCTTCACCTCGCTTAAACCTGAACTACCTCTTCGCGGGACTTCTCTGGTGCCTTCATCGCTCATTCGAGGTGAGCTCGCTCCCTACACAGAGCGCACAGAGAATTATTTCCTGCGTACTGCTGGACTAGCAAGCCTAGTCCAGCATTTTTCCACCTAACCCCAAAGTTTTCTCTCCTCTCTCTACAGATTGCTTCGCGACGGCGCTAACTACGCCATAAAAAAAGGAGGCTGCCTCGCTACGTCAAGCTAGCGGGCTGGCCAGCGAAAGCAACACGACGGAGGAGACATCTCAAGAAAGAAGAGAAAAATTCTGGAAGGACTCGCTCGCCTCGTCTCGGACAGAATGGCTCCGGAGAAGGGGAAGCGGAAAGCGAAACTTCCAAGGAAGACCACCACGGTGGCGAGCCCCACCTCGCGCCCCTGCCCAAGTGGCTGTGGTTTTTATCTCGCGGCGACGGACACCCACGAGGCCTGTCCTGTCTGCCTGGGAATGCTTCATGCAAAAACTGCGCTGGACGCACCTGACTTTTGCCCACACTGCAGCATCATGATGGATGCGGTGCTGTGGCATCGGGTTGACATTGTCGCCAAGGCCATGGGGACCTCGGCCACTTCTGCGGACGCAGACACCACGGAGCCTCTCACCCCTACACCGGAGTTGGAGAGTATGGCTTTACACGCCAGCACGCGGGTCGAATGGGGTGACACCCCCGACGCGTTGGCCAACATGGAGGACCTGACTGTTGAATTCGACACCCGGGGTATGATGAACGACGACGAGTTATCGATCTCGGCCTCGGGTGAATTTTCAATGGAGGAGGCGGACGCAGAGGTGGAGGATCAGGGTGACGCACTCGCCCAGACCCCCTACCCGCTCTCCCGGACACGGACTCTTCCATCCCTGCTCTGTTTGAACTGTGCCACAGAGCAGCGGACGCACTACAGGTGCCCTGGCCCGAACCCCCGCCTCGCCAACAGGTTACGAGGCTAGCGGGAAATTACTTTTATTCAAAGCAACAGGCTGCCACGAGGCAGAGGATGCCTGTGTTCCCAGACTTTCTCACGGAACTAACACGCACCTGGACTCACCCACGAGCCCCTATGCTTCTTCCCCTCTCACAATTTCTCGACGTGGATGGAATGGACGAGGTGGGTTTAGCTAACGTGCCTCAAATAGAGGACACTCTGGCGTCTCACCTGGCCCCAAACTCTTCAGGAGCAAAACCAACTCTCCCCAGCAGGGCCTGCCGGGCCTCGGCGTCTCTCCTCGAGAAATGCTACAGGGCTCAAGGACTTGCGGCGCGCGCCATGAACGCGTCCGCGCTGATGCAAGCCTACCTGGCAGAAAAGCTGCAGCAGCTTCAAGTAGCAACGGACAAGCAGGCGGCTGCCGAATTGCTGGAGGAAGCCCGCAGAACAACTGACTTTGTGCTCCGAATGATGGGGACTGCTGCGGTTGCTCAGGGCAGAGGGATGGCGGAGGTGGTCATTGCGACCCGCCATCTCTGGATGACACTGACGGACTTACCCGAGGGACAAAAGGTGCCTTTTCTCCATCACTCGATACAGCCGGAAGGGCTGTTTGGAAAAGCTTTGGAACGGATTCAGACGAAGCTGGACCAAAGACGCAAACAGGCAGAGGCTCTCCGGGTGGGGATCCCCCGTAGAAGCTTCCCCCCCAAGGGAAAATGCGGGGGGAAGACCTGCCCAGCCTAGGCACCACTCGACGACGCGTGCCCCACCGCAAAAGCGGCCAGCGTACGAGGAGGAGCCCAGACAGAGACCCCCTTCGGGCCCTCCTCGTAACGAGCACGCCTGGAACAAGAACAGGTTTGTCCCTCGCCAAATGTCCAAACACAGGGCCTCTTCGGCGAGTCGCAATGACAGACAGAAACGGGCCTGATGAACCAGGCTCACGTTTTCATATTACACGGTCACCCGCCCACGCGGTAACGGGAATGATCCGCCTAAACCCAGACTTTATTTGTAACACTGTACAAAAAGCTGGTTTGTTCTCAGCATGTACCAATCATGCCCTCCCTACTGTGAGTGACTTAAAATCATATACATCATGTCACATAAGCACTAATAAAATCATGAAAGAGCAATTCTCTGTTTTACTGACTTCAAAAAAACAACAACACACAGCTTCTCCCAGTAAAGCAGATCCTTCTGACCTGCATGTCGTCATAAAGGGAGGGTTTTTTTCTCCCCCCCCCCTCCCTCACGGCCCACGGGGTGTTAGAATATTTAATAAGCCCCGGCAGACTACCTCTGTTTCATCTGCGGTGAGCAGACACAGTGGCGTCTGTAAACACCCTCCTTGCCCCTTACAGAGGCAGGTGAGGAGGGTCACGTGTTCAGGCTCTCGCCCCATTATCAAAGGCGAGACAGCCAATACACCAAACAGACGGGCACGTGACGTGGCCGTAGCTCAAGGAGCTGAGTCGACAACGTCTCTCGACGGGGGGGCTGCTTCAGGCACCTTCATGCAGCTTAAAGCTTCATACCTTCAGGGAAGCTGTGTTCAGCTGGCTGCAAACAAAAACAAGTCTGTATGTAATCAGATTCCTCTTCCTGTTGTTCGAGGGAAACTGCACTCCTTATCACCAAGACTAAAAGGAACCCCCCACGCTTTTGTGTGGCGAATGCTCCTTTGTTATTAACGAGGGACACGCAAAACTCATGCAGCAGTCAGGCAGCACGTGACCTGTCTCTACGTGCTGATCCAAAACTGTCTTTAAAATTTATTCGGGATCCGGTCAGTTTGCCTGGCACCAGAGCTTCATCGAAGCCAAGGGCCAATGGTCGAGGCCACTCCACTAAAAGGACTGGAGTAAGGAGGTCTGCTCGCCTACGTGGTCTGCAGCCCCATAATTTGGAGGAGGATAAGAATAGTTCTCCTCCAAAACTGTCTAACGAAGATGACAGGTTGTGCCCGTCCTCAATTATCTCTGAGCAGGACAACTCAGGGACAAGCTGCCTTCTCCCAAACCTGGTGGACAACCAGGGGCTGTTGGCCTCTGGTTCACCAGAGGAGGCGCTGCGGCCACCCAGGCCAAAAACTGCCAGAAGTCTCAGTCTGTCGGCTGAAAGAAACAGGCTGATGGCGACAGGCCTGCCCGAGAACGTGGTATTAACCATACAGAATGCTCGCGCAGGGTCAACACAATCCTTATACGCCCAAAAATGGCGTATCTTCGAGGCCTGGTGCTCAGAAAGAAATATTGTTTCTTATGCATGCAACCTGGTCCAAATCTTGACCTTCCTTCAGGATCTCTTGGAAAAGGGTCGTTCTCATTCAACGATTAAAGTCTTCCTTTCAGCTATTTCTGCTTGTCATGAAGGCTGGGGAAACAGGACACCTGGAGCACACCCAATCATAATAAGATTTATGAAGGGTGTCCTTCGATCTAAACCACCCAGCAGGATCCTAACTCCCGGTTGGGACCTCGGTTTGGTTTTGGGGGCTCTATGCGACCCCCCATTCGAGCCATTGAGTGAGACTACAATAGATATACTATCTTATAAAACGGCCTTACTCCTGGCGCTTTGCTCGGCGAAACGCGTGGGTGACCTCCACGCATTATCTGTGCATCCAATGTGCACCAGATTCGCCCCAGATGGGTCAAAGGTCACACTGAGGCCTAATCCCGCATACACCCCCAAGGTCTGGACCCTGAACTATAGGAGTCTAGACTTTGATCTTTCCTCTTTTCCACCTGCCTCTATCCTGAACCAGGATAAGGAAAGGCTACAGGCTCTCTGCCCAGTGAGGGCTTTACGCACCTACATGCAGAGAACAGCCGAATGGAGAAGAACAAACCAACTGTTTGTCTGCTTTGCAGCACCTGCTACCGGGAGAGCCCTATCAAAACAACGCCTCTCACACTGGGTGACTGAGGCCATTAAAAGGGCCTACAGTAGTAAAGGTCAGCAGGCACCCTCTGGAGTGCACGCTCACTCCACTAGGGGCCTTGCCACTTCCTGGTCTTTGTTCAAGGGTATACCAGTTGCAGACATCTGCGCTGCTGCGAATTGGAGTTCCTTGAATACTTTTGCAAGGCATTACAGTTTGGATGTTACTGCAGGTGACGTCACTCAGGCTGTTCTTTCTAACATTCAGTAGAAAGTAACCTTGGGATGCCTACTGATCAGAGGCAGACGTTCTCCTTAGCATGCATTTTACTGAGCATTTCAAGGGCGTGAATGGATTACGTTCCCATAGCAAGTATGTTGCACCGAGAGAACATGACTGAAAGGGAACTGAAAGTTATGCACCATAACTCATGTTCCCTGAAGGAAGGGAACGAGGTGCAACATAACTGGCCCTTTTCAATGCTGAAAGCTCGGTGAAGTGCACTCTTCAAGAGGAAGATGGAGGGGCGCACGCCGCTTAAAGGGGACCACACATGCAAAATTCACTTTTTAATGTTTTTTTACTAAACTTTGGGTATTTACTTCATAAAAAAACAGTCCTTGTGCCAAAAAAATGCACCCAGTGGTTTATTTACTCTAAGTAGATTTATTTGTCTGTGATTAAAAACGCTCCGTTTCACACTTCCTGCGGTTTGTGATGTCACAAACCGTAGCCAATCACCTCAAACCTGAGTCCAGCCCCTCACCTAGCAACCCCTGGTGATGCTCCACCCACTTGAGTATAAAAGATGTCACGGTTGCCTAGCGGTTTAGGAGCTGACCTGGCGGTCATTTATTCATTTATTTAGCCCCCGGGGGGCTAGGGGTTTGCCCTGCTCCAGCCATGCAGCACATCTCGAGTAAAACCAGAATGTTTTATTACCTTGTTTGAATGAACTCTGTCTCGTTGAAACTGTGCACACACACTCTCGCGGTTTGGACTTGTTTCTTATATGATGAAGGACTACTTTTTCACAACTGTCAGTTTGGTTGAGCGGTTATGACACTTAAGCGCCACGCAGGAGAGCGGAGATCGCATCTTGTTTACGGCATCTTTTTTTTCCCCCCTTTTTTTTAAAGCCTTTTGTTTCGGAGAAATCGGGGTGAGACTAGATATATACATCGACATAATAATACTTTATAATTGTTATTTTTACGTTTTAGTTCAATTTTTAGTGTAATATCGCTCCCAACGCGCAGCCGGCAGAATGAATGAACACACACACAGTGTGTGACTCTCGCGGGGCGACAGTCTGTACCATCAAGCACCACTGATCGATATATTTTCAGATTAGCAACTTATTTATTTTAAGAATACCTTTCACTTCATCAAAATCTAATCAAAACTTCAGCGTTCTAAATGTAAGTGGTTGTGATTATTTCTTATACGATGAAAGACTGCTTTTTGCATGACTACCCGGTTGGCCCAGAGGTAGTGAACCGGACTCGTAATCCGAAGGACACGGGTTCGCCTCCCGGTCGCGGCATCTTTTTTTTATTTTTTTTAAGCTTTTTGTTTTGCAGACCGCCGGCGAAGACACCATTTGCGTGCGGGAGTTGTTGGGAGCTACTGACTTTTGAGGTCCGGGGGTCCGGTCAAAGGTTGCCTCATGCGGATAAATTAACTGGAGCGAGACATTCTGTGAACTTTGTGTGTGTGGACTGAAGCACGCTCCCAAAAGCGCCGCATGCAACGAGCGGAGCTAACACCCCCGCTCGGAGGAGGAAAAGCTATTCGAGGCTAATGCTAAAAAAAGGAGCTGCAAATGGCGGCGCGCGCAGAGGGCTTTTGGTAAGTTATCTTAAGCTACTAGCACTAACAGTAAGTCAAATGAGTAATAAAAAAGAGCTAATTTTAAAATAACAACATATTAGAGATACTGGCTGTTACAGAGGGCGTAGTTAATGTAAATAGGTCTTTGTAGGGCGTGGCTTTCAGACCTCATTATTCATAAACCGGTCGTTTAGAACGGAAGTGAAATTTGGCAGAATTAGAAAGGGGATATTTTATTATCCAAGCATTATTTTGTGTATAAAATTGACTGAAAATGGTCTGGATAGCCCACAGATAAACCACAAAAAATTATATATCCTACATTTGGTCCCCTTTAAGTAACCAGAGGGCGGGGCCTCTGGCGCGGCGGTGACACCCCTAGCCGTAAAGGCGTGAGTATATTCCTTCAGGTAATCGCGCGGGGGCGCAATTCCCATAGCAAGTATGTTGCACCTCGTTCCCTTCCTTCAGGGAACATGAGTTATGGTGCATAACTTTCAGTTTTTCTTCTCTGGCTTTGAGTCTTGTGCTGAAGCCAGACAATTTTCATTGGTGTGGCCAGTTGGAGACCATTGCTTCCACAAGGATGGCCTGGAAAATTGCATATTTTTTCCCTAAATCACAAGTTACTGTGGATCTAATAGTGCATCTTGGTCATTCCTTCATTTACTTACACATGCAGTGACTACCAAGCAGAATTATGCCATGAAGACCTGCATAGTCTCCATAATGTGCTCCTTAACTAGTTAAAAGTAATGAATACATTTAAACAGTTGTGTAAGTATTTTAATTGGTGAAAAATATCTCAAGACATTTAGAACACATTTTTTTTAATCTTCAGAATAGGGTTTACAACTGAGGTTGCATTTTAAATACACATACAGTAAATATAACAATAAGAAGTAGAGAGTAATTCTCTGCTCAAGTCAAGAGATGAGTAGCTGAAAGACCTGGTAGCACATGATAAACGGTGGTTTTCCTGTCAGTTTCTGATTCATACACCTCTTTTTTTTTGTTACACAGTGGTTTGGCACAGATAATGTCAATTGAAGCTCTGCTAAGTTTACTTTTAAAGTACTGTACAGTGTTTTTTAGATATGTCATAAGGAAAAACTTTGTAAAGAAATACAAGGCATTATTTTGTGTGATGCCTTTTTTGTTTGAAGTATGACACGAAGCGCTGTACTATACAGATAAATCTGAATTGCGTGGGATGACCGTGATCAGGTTGTGAATGTGCTGCTTGTTGAGGCTTTCATCCTCCCTGCTGGTGTGTGAAGTCTTTGCTGTGACAGTGTTATTGTGTCAAATCACAGCTGCGACCAGGCTCGACACAATGTAATTTCACAGACTGTCCTGGACCAACACCTCCATCATAAAGAAGCCTGGTTATTAGCTGGTGTGATATTATACAGCCCATTATATTTTGAAAACGAGTGCTGTGGTGTTGAAGTGAGCAACACTGTGTGTGCACCAGCAGCACCAGAAGTCATGTTGGGACACAATAAAAAGACAGATTCAGGATTTAGAGTTTGAAAGAAGATGTGGACTTTTAATTATTTATTTACTGAAGGTGGTGCATTATTAGAATGAAGCAGCGTTTTTTTTAAAGTATTGACTTAAATCTGCGCCATCAGACAAAACATACAGAGCAGCAAGCAGTCAAGGCTTCAGGAAAACTGGAGAAATAAACATTTGTTCTATGATGGGAAGTTTTGCATTGGTTTAGTGGTTTTAGAGTTGTGCTGTAAGTATCCTGAGACAAAAGATGAAAACTTTATACACTTGAGATAGTATCACCTGGTACCTGTGTTTCACATTTCCTTCACATGTGCAACATGACTTCAACACACTTGTTCAAACCCAACAAAAATTCAATTTTTTTCACTGGAAAAAAAAATGCAAGCAAAGTTGTCTACTCTTAGCAGCTAACAAACCATGTTTATAGCTATAATTATACAATTTATGATTTGCAGAATTGAGGTAAACGTAGTGGTTCTCTCTGGACTGTTGCAGACTAGTTTGACACAAAATAGTGAAAAAATAGGTCAATTTAATATATTTAGAGATGCACTAATGAATCAGCCAAATTATTTGAGTAAGGTTCAAGGTTCTTTATTGTCATTTACATCACATGTGGTACATGAGGTGGAATGAAATTCTGGATCTAAGATATAAACCAACCATATACAGTAAGGATCTAAAATATAAACTAAGAAATATGCTAAACACTAATAGTGCAAAACAATAATATGTCAAACAACAGCAACACAAACATGAGTCTGTGTGAGCAGATTGAACAGATGAGTACTGTAGATGAGTAATAATTAATATATTATTAATACTGTATTGGTCACATTAAAAACGTTTGAAATCAGCCAGGGGTTGATTGCCCGTTGCCTGTCAATGAGAAGGCTGCTCGACCTAATCCCGACCCGGGACTTTTCTGGATGGAGTTTGCATGTTCCCTCCGTGCATGTGTGCGTTTTCTCCAGGTACGGTTTCCTCCCACAGAAAAAACAAAACAAAAACATGCTCGTTCGGCTGATTGGTAACTCTAAATGTCTCTAGGTGTGAGTGAGAGAGTGAATGGTTGTTTGTCTCATTTGTCTCCGTCTCTGTGATGGACTGGAGACCTGTCCAGTGTGTCCCCCGCCTCTTGCATAGTAACTGCTGGATATGGGCACCAGTGACCCCCGCGACCCGAATAGGAAGAAGCGGGTAAAGATCCTACTGGCACGTCTTCCACTGAGGAAGCGGAGCCTGGGGATTTTGGGTCGGGCTCTCCAATCTCTGGTGCTGAGGTCGCCAAGGTGGTTAAAAAGCTCCGCGGTGGCAGGGCTCCGGGGGTGGATGAGATTCGTCCTGAGTTCCTTAGGGCTCTGGATGTTGTGGGGTTGTGTTGGCTTACGCGACTCTGCAATATCGCGTGGACATCGGGGGCAGTTCCCTTGGATTGGCAGACTGGGGTGGTGGTTCCCCTATTCAAAAAGGGGGACCGTAGGGTGTGTTCCAACTATAGGGGGATCACACTCTTAAGCCTCCCTGGTAAGGTCTATTCAGGGGTTCTGGAGAGGAGGGTCCGTCGGATAGTCGAACCTCGGATTCAGGAGGAGCAGTGTGGTTTTCGTCCTGGTCGTGGAACACTGGACCAGCTCTACACCCTCAGCAGGGTCCTGGAGGGTGCGTGGGAGTTTGCCCAACCAGTTTACATGTGCTTTGTGGACTTGGAGAAGGCATTCGACCGCGTCCCTCGGGGGGTTCTGTGGGGGGTACTCCGGGAGTATGGGGTACCAGGCCCTTTGATAAGGGCTGTTAGGTCCCTGTACGACCGGTGTCAGAGCTTGGTCCGCATTGCCGGCAGTAAGTCAGGCTCGTTTCCAGTGAGAGTTGGACTCCGCCAAGGTTGCCCTTTGTCACCGATTCTGTTCATAACTTTTATGGACAGAATTTCTAGGCGCAGCCAAGGTGTTGAGAGGATCCGTTTTGGTGGCCTTAGAATCGCTTCTCTGTTTTTTGCAGATGATGTGGTCCTATTGGCTTCATCAGATCGTGATCTACAGCTTTCGCTGGAGCGGTTTGCAGCTGAATGTGATGCGGCCGGGATGAGGATCAGTTCCTCCAAATCCGAGGCCATGGTCTTGAGCCGGAAAAGGGTAGCATGCCTTCTCCGGGTCGGGGAGGAGGTCCTGCCCCAAGTGGAGGAGTTTAAGTATCTCGGGGTCTTGTTCACGAATGAGGGAAAACTGGAGCGTGAGATCGATAGGCGGATAGGTGCAGCATCCGCAGTGAAGCGGGCGCTGTACCGGTCTGTCGTGGTGAAGAGAGAGCTGAGTCAAAAGGCAAAGCTCTCAATTTACCGATCGATCTACGTTCCCACCCTCATCTATGGTCATGAGCTTTGGGTTATGACCGAAAGAACGAGATCTCGGATACAAGCGGCTGAAATGAGTTTTCTCCGCAGGGTGTCTGGACTCTCCCTTAGAGATAGGGTGAGAAGCTCAGTCATCCGGGAGGGACTCGGAGTAGAGCCGCTGCTTCTCCACATCGAGAGGAGCCAGTTGAGGTGGCTCGGGCATCTGGTTAGGATGCCTCCTGGACGCCTCCCTGGTGAGGTGTTCCGGGCATGTCCCACCGGGAGGAGACCCAGAGGAAGACCCAGGACACGCTGGAGGGACTATGTTTCTCGGCTGGCCTGGGAACGCCTTGGGATTCCCCCAGAGGAGCTGCTCCAAGTGGCTGGGGAGAGGGAAGTCTGGGCCTCCCTACTTAGGCTGCTACCCCCGCGATCCGACCCCAGATAAGCGGAAGAAAATGGATGGATGGATGGATGGGTAAAGATAATGGGATGGATGGCCTTTTTCTTTTACTTTTTTTTTTTAAAGTTCTTCAAAGGGTTGTTAAATATTGTACATCTACTGTATATAGGTTAAGTAATTATAGTGTGTGTGTGTGTGTGTGTACACCCACAATGTATTAAAAGGCTGTGTTTCGGCCATCAGCATTGGCCACAAAAAGCTCGTATGGGTCAACTTCTGTTTGTGACCAGCAGTCTTGTGGTCGTGTTCAGCCAGGTTTTGAAAATCGTGGTCTTTTTTAAATTTTATTTTAATGTGCATAACTTGAAATACAGAATTCTTGGCTGTGAACAGTTTTGTTGCCCACCTTCGCTCACATATCTGCCTCAGCTCGCTTTGTACCCAACGTTTACTGGAATACACGTCTGAAATCAACATAGTCCGATTTTACCTGTTTGCTGTTAATATTTATCATCTGTGGTTTCTTTGAAGGAAATGGACAACTGCTCTGGATGTTGCCTATAAAGGAAGCGCTCCAAAGCAGAACCAGGTGTCAAACATCTCTAACTCTCCTGAGACTAGTTGGAAACACCCACACAGATTCTAACATAAATGTTGCCTCACAATGTTTTTGAAGAAGTTTAAAAATCTGTGAGTGGACTGTGAGCCTCTGACTCATGAGGAAGTTGAGAACATCTATGGATGTTTGAGGACATTCTGGAGACTCCCTTGTGAATGCTGTTTGCCAACTAGCTGCCAGCAGTCTCAGTCCAGTGGAGAAACTACCGTATTTTCCGCCGTACACGTCGCTCCGCTGTACACATCGCATTAGTCCAATTATGCCCAATAAAGTGGAAAAATCCATAAACGTGTCGCACCTCCGTATATGTTGCAACTATTATGCATCACCGCTGACGCATCGCGTGTGTTACGCGTCACTGCTGACAACCCGAAAATGTGGGCCGGTGTTTTGCCAAAAATAGATTGGCTGCCAAATGGCCACAGGAGCATGCACGGAAGGACTTTAACAAGATTAACACTTAAAAACAATTATTTGTTTACTGAAAATTATAGTAAAGATGTGTCTGAGCTGAACTTTTCCTTTAAAAATGAACGTAATGTTCAAATCCGCTCGATAAAAAAAAAAAGACGCACTGTCTCAAGCGTGCACCCGCATCGAGTGGAAACGGTGCATTTCTTTAAAATTGAACAAGATAAACACCTTAATAATTATATTTGTTTGCTGACATTATAGCAGAAGTGTGTCTGAGCTGAACTTTTCCTTTAAAAATGAACGTAATGTTCAAATCCGCTGAATTTAAATAGTTTTGCTTTGTCGGCACTTCCAAACGTGCGCGCGCAGCGAAAGGAAACCGTTCATTTCTTTAAAATTTAACAAGATAAACACCTTAAAAAATATATATTTGTTTGCTGAAAATTATAGCAAAGATGTGTCTGAGCTGAACTTTTCCTTAATAAATGAACAGAATGGTCAAATCCGCTGGATTTAAATAATTTCGCTTGTCGGGTCTTCCAAACGTGCACGCGCATGCTGCAAAAACCTTAATCTCTTTAAAATTTAACAAGATAAACACATTAAAAATATATATTTGTTTGCTGACATTATAGTAAAAGTGTGTCTCAGCTGAACATTTCTTAATAAATGCACTTTGACGGTTAAATCATGGCAAAATGAAGCAGACGAAATAAAGCGGCTTTAAAATTACTACACGCTCACCCGCCCATAATGATGACAGAAACACCTATTTATTATTATTTATTTTTATTCAAACCTGTTGAATTATTCATCCTCTGTGTTGCTGGTGAAGAGTTCTGCCAACTCCTGAGGTAACAGTAGTTCAGACCTCCAGAGAGCAGGAGGTCGTGCTGCGACGGAGTGAGTCAGAGCAGAGGAGGCTGCTGTTGGACACATGAGCTGGGAACGCTCGGTGGACCCTAGCGGCCAAAAGTGGTACTGCTCCATTTTTTCCGTCGGAATGAATGGAAACGGTCATATCAGCTAGGGCTGTGCCATATGACGATATATATCGTGGGGACGATAGAAGGATCGTGCTACTTTCCTTCTATCGTCTCTATCGTGATAAATAAGAATTTTTCATTCATTCATTCAACCTTTATTTAGTCAGGTAAATCTTTTGAACCTCATGGGCTCATTTACGAAAGCGACCTGCTAAAACTAAAGAACAATGAACAGCAATGGTAGAATTTCCTTAAACAATAAACAAACAATAGAAAACAAAAGAGAGAGAAAATATATAATAATAATATATAATAATAATAATAATAATAATTGTCTAATCTTGTCATCTGCGTATGTTTCCCATACACAGACGAAATTCGTCTCTGCATTTAACCCAACCACCTACCAGGTGGTGCAGTGAGCAGCCATAGAAGGCGCTCGGGGAGCTGGAGAAA